>ML422570.1:134444-156878 GCA_005239525.1 Nicotiana knightiana
CCCCCCCACACACACACACACAAAAAAAAGGTGGAAATATTAGTTTTTTTCCCTGAAAAATTATGTTGACCATAACATGTAACTAATGAGGAAAGTAGAAATCTTCCTTTCCACTGAAGCGAGAGAAATATGAGATGCAACTCAAAGGGGATTAAATATTGGAAACCAATGATTTGTCATAGGTGGTATATATGTAATGTTGACCTACACTCTAGTAAATAAGAAATTTACGATTTGTTTGTCCACCTGATAACAAAATCATTCCACAATTTTATTTTAGCAAGTGCCAAGAGCAGATATGGTCACATGGGTTCATGTGCATGCGACATGTGAATGACATGGGCGTTCAGCATGTGCGGGGCATGCAAAACAAGACATGCGCGCAGCATGAGTGTCAAGGCTTGTCACTTGGTGCCAAAAATGGGCAATTAGGCGCCAAGGTTGACAGTTGACACAGGCAATCCTGGCACATGGGGCAGTTAGGTAGTTGAAGGCTAATTCTATCCTGATGGCTGTTGGCATTGTCTGAGCTAGACATGTGCCAATGTGCCATGATGGAAGACAGATTTTGTTGGACCATTGAATTCCCTAAAATGTTGCCTAGTAGTTGGGGATGCCAACTGCATGTTAAGATTAACTTAGAATCTGTCAAGCAGTGGCAGAGGCAGGATCTCCATGAAGGGGGTTCAGAAATTTTTTTTTGTAGCTAGTGGGAATTGAACCTATGACCTTATCAAAGTTTTGAACCCCCTTGACCACTAAACTACACTTCTGAGTTGTGTTAAGGGGGTTCAAAACTTAATATATAGAGGTAAGAAACATATTTTGCCTTATATATACAGTGTAATTTTTCGGCAAAGGGGGTTCGGATTCCACCCCCCTAAATCCGCCCCTGCTGTCAAGTGTCCCCTTGTTCCTTGTAACTGTCATTGGTAGCATATATGTCCATGGCTGGCTGATGGCTTAGGCATCGACTGTTGTAAACATTGCCAACTTGTGAGTACTTTTTGTAATTGATAATTAACATAAAGGCTGGAAGATTGCCTGAAATAATGCCAAGTCCCTAAGGAACCTCTGTTGAGTGAAAGGCTGAGTCAAGTGACTTGAGTGCCATGCAGGAAAGTTTTGGTGAGAAAATTAATCCTGTGACCACTAGCATAATATGGACTAGTGTTTGACACTAGTGGCTTTTCGCTTTAACCACTTAGCTTCTTTGCTAGGAAAACCTATAGTTGAAGGGTTATGCCTACCCCTAATACCACTTCCTAGGCAATAGGCATAGCATTTACCGAAACAAGAATGATGAAACTCTCTTTCAGTGTATCTAAATATATGGTTCTGAGCTTTATTTCACGTCCAAGATTGAGGACTAGCATAATATGAAAGTGTGCTTGATATTGGTGGCTTTTGGCGTTTCACCACTTAAGCTTCTTTGCCAGAGCCAGAAAAACAGTAATCTGAAGGTTATGACCCTTCATACCATGCCCCAGCTAGACCTCTCCAAAACAAAGGATAGTGGAATTCAGTTGCTAGATTCTCAGCATGGTGTCTAGAATGTGAATTTTCCTGATTGATCCTGGAATAACAATATATATTCCCCATTGCTTATACAGGATTAAGACTAAATATGAGTGTCGGAGTCGGTACTGAATTTTCATATCTGAAATAGGAGAATGTTAAGCATTGCCCAATTGTTCTGCCATGTCCCGTATTCCATTTGAAGTTTGATGTTGGTCGCCGTTGTCTAATTGTAGGAGTCAAAGAAATGTTATCTTTAACTTTTCTTTCCCTGAAAATGTCTATTAAACCTAGAATGGAAATGTTTTATGTGTATCATGTTCAGTGTTGAGGAAACTGTCTATCTTATATGTACCATTTCCTTTCCTCATTCTTTAGATAAAACTCTTTCCATTATTCCAGGTATATCGCTGACCAGTTTACTATCTGAGAAGCGAACGGAGTTCGATGATAAGTTTAAGAAATGCTTTAGCCTATCTGATGAGGTATCGAACCGTCAATGATGATTTTGCTTGTCTTCATATTCTAACATTTTGTTAGCTTGGCATATAATCTCTCTGTCCAAAATTATGTAACAAATCGTATTCGGATGTTAGATCGGACCTATTCTCAGTTCGAAAATGGATTATAAACTACTGTCTTTATTATACAGAGGACCGAAACACTAGAATATACTAAAAGCTACAGTCAAACTTTAATTTTATCTACTCTCGGAAACTGTCTCTATTTGTGATGGAGGGATACTTCTGTTGTGCAAGTTCCTCTGATACCCTTCGCCCAAAGTGCACCTGGGATTCACCTGAAGAGCATATACTATTTTATTGTGCTATTTGCAGTTCATGTGATGTGCATGCGTGAGATTATTTAACTGAATTACTTGTACCACACAGTGTTGTCAAAGGCGCGCTTAAGCCCTGAAGTAAGGCGCAAAACATGTAGAGCGCTTCACCTCGCTTAGCGGGCGCCTTTGTATCGTCGTCAAGGCTCTAAGGCGTACTTTTCCTTTTCAATGAGCGTAATACTGAAGAGGCAACACTAAGCAACTGATATTTCACTTTATCATTATTTTTCTTCAATTTCTTCGTCCATATATTTGTTATTCTTGCTTTATAATAATTAGTCTTGGACAACACATACATATTTGTAATTTTTCTCCTTTTGTGCCTTTCTCCATTGAAACCCGCGCTTAAAGCCCCAACGGACCTTAGAGCTTTTTTGCGCTTTTTGCCTTTGATAAGACTGGTACCACACAAATATATGCAACATAGACTTGGGTAAGTTACATCTTGCGTGCATAAAAGCGGATATTTAAAATAACTAATATGTTGTACTACTATACTATAGCTGTATGGATCTGGGAAAGTAGGCCTACTCAAGCAATTCAGTGCTCCTACCACCATCTATATAGTTATAGAGTTGTGCTGTTTCTATCAATACACATCTCAATTTTACTATGTAATTTGATCACATGGACTGAATTCAATCTTTGAGTACTCACAAGCTCCTTCAGATGCTAGGAGAAATATGAATGTCTATTGAGCTGATGACCTAATTGTACCAACTTTCAGATGCAGTGTTACTTGCAGTTGGAAGCTATTTTTCCTTGCATTAACTTCCGTGATGCAACATATCCATGTATATAAATATAAAATGCTGAAATGTTTACGTCTTATCTTTTCAGCTTGGTTTGGAATCTGTGAGTGTTGGTAAGGTTGCTCTGGGGAACATGTTGGGTGGGATTGGCTACTTCTTTGGCCAATCAAAGATTTTGCTTCCATCAACCTCCACTGTAAGATATTTTAGTTTTGGTTCCCTGCTATTTTAATAAACTCGTGACATATACAATACTAACCCAATGATCAGTTTTAAGTAACTTTGTTATCTCTACTATGCCAGAAATGACTCTTAGCTCTATGATCAAGAACTTATCATCATATCTGAGCCTCAAATGTACCAACAAATAAAGTAAAAGCCTAAAAAATTAGCCACATAAGGGCTTTTGTCTAGTGGTAGGAGTGCAATGTGTGTAAGTAGATAAGTGGATTAGGCGCACATCACGGGTTCGAACTCTGGCACAAACAAAAGCCAAGTATTTAAGTGGAGAAGAGTACAGGGGTGGGCCCATCATCCACCGAGTTTAGCATTGTGTGCCATTGGCCCTTAGGTATTTCTCTATTATAGAAAAATAGCCACACAAGGGAAGTTACTCAAGTAACTATATGTCTCTATTCTATGCTTGTTTACTGCAAGAATGCTCAGGCGATACTGCAATTAAGAGTTACATTAGTTAGTATATAAAGGGATGATTTTAGGAATGGTGCTATTGTGAGAGTTTAAGACATAGGAAGAAAGAATTTCTCTTGAATTCATTTGTGTCTTACAGTAGCCCTATTTATATAGGGTGTTTACATAGTACTAAACGCTTCTTTACTAATATGGGACACTATACATACTAGTATACATACTAACTCTCTAACACTCCCTCTCAAGTCGATGTATATAAATCATATGTACCGAGCTTGTTACATATGTAACTCATGCAGGACCAATGAGGGTGAAAATATCTGCAAGCTGAACATTTGACTTCACAAACTTTGTAACAATATCTCCGGAGAGTATCTTCTTTCTGGTGAAGTGACAGTCATCTCAATGTGTTTAGTCCTCTCATGGAACACTGGATTTGACGCAATTTGAAGGGCAACTCCCACAAATTATTTTAATTCTCTGAGCAACTATTTGATCCAAATTAGCTCACATGTTGTCATAGCCATTGCTCGATATTCTGATTCTGCGCTAGATCAAGCATCCACATTCTGTTTTTTGTTTTTTCAAGAGACCAAATTATCTCCTATTAAAAAACAATATCCAGACGTAGAACGTCTATCAGAAGATGATCCTGCCTAATCAACATCTTTGTATCTAACAATCTGTTTGTGATCTCGATCTTCGAATAGTAGCCCTTTGCCTGGAGCTGATTTTATATACCGAAAAATGCGAACAACTGCATCCTAATGACTATCATAGGGAGAGTCCATAAATTGACTTATCACACTCATAGGAAAAGAAATGTCAGGTAATTCAATTTGCCAACCAACCTCCTATATCTTTTAGGATCGTTAAGAGGCTCCCCCCGTCCTAGAAGAAGATTAGCATTCGGATCCGTAGGAGTGCCAACGGGTCTGCAATCCATCACTCCTGTCTCCTTAAGAATGTTTAAATCATATTTCCTTTGTGAAATAACAAAATACCTGAGCTAGACTGAGCAACCTCAATACCTAGAAAGTACTTCAATCTGCACCGATCCTTAGTCTGGAAATGCTGAAAGAGATGTTGCTTTATATTAGTAATACCATCATGATCATGCTAGTCATAACGATATAGCCAATATAAACCACCTGATAAATGCACATATTAGGAGCAGAATGCTGATAAAACACAGAGTGATCAGCTTTACTACGAGTCATGTCGAACTCCTGAATAACTATATTAAATTTACCAAACCAGGCTCTAGGAGACTATTTCAAACCATAGAGTGACCTGTGCGATCGACATATAAGACCACAAGACTCCGCTTGAGTAACAAAACCAGGTGGTTGTTCCATATAAATTAGATCCTCAAGATCACCGTGGAGAAAAAAAAGACCACGAGACTCCGCTTCAGTAACAAAACCAGGTGGTTGTTCTATATAAATTAGATCCTTATGATCACCGTGGAGAAAAGCATTCTTGATGTCAAACTGATAAAGAGGCCAATGACGAACAACAACCATGGATAGAAAAAGGCGAACAAATGCTACTTTAGCCACAGGAGAGAAAGTATCACTGTAATCATGCTTAAATATCTCAGTATACCCTTTGGCAATAAGACGAGCCTTAAGCCGATCAACTTGGCCGTCCAGGCCAACTTTGACGACATAAACCCAATGACAACCAACAATAGATTTTCCTGAAGGAAGAGGAATAAGCTCCCAAGTGCCACTAGCATGTAAAGCAAGACATCTCTTAGATCATAGCCTGTCGCTATCCAGGATGAGATAACGCTTCATCTGTGGACTTAGGGGTCGTTTGGTAGGGTGTATAAGAATAGTGCGGAATAATGTGTATTAGTAATGCATGGGTTAGTAATGCAAGTAGTAGTTATGCAGATATTTTTTCTTTTCTACTGTTTGGTGTGGTGTATTAAAATTATAAAGCATTGCATAATTTTTAAGAAAAATAGTTGCTTACAAAAATGCCCTCCATATTCTCTAGCTTTAAGGGTCTTTAAGGATAATTTTGTCTTTAACCATGCTAATGCATGCATTTATAGCCTTGGTATTACTATAATGCCATGGTTTTCTATGCATTACTTATGCATAGGATAATGCTAAGTATGATGTATACACAGGTTGAAAAAATGTACCAGACAAGGTATTAGTAATGCATAGAGCTAATGCTTGCATTATTTATTCTAATACCTCCTACCAAACGACCCCTTAGGGATAGAAATAAAGGACAAAGATGATACAAAGGCATAATGAGGTGATGATAAACGATGATAACTCAAACCAATGTAGTGGGGGTTGGGATTAAGAGAAGATCAAATATCTTTCAGAAGTGCGATCAGTAGACAAGAAGGAGAAAAGTCCATAGGATCTAATACTGAGTGTGAATCATCTGGACTTGTTGCTGGACGCTGACAACGATAATAAGCCAGTAATGGTGGGGCTGTAGAAGGTTGGACTGGACCTGTAGGTGATGGAACTAGAGCTATAGGTGATGGGACCGGAGGTATAGGTGGTGGAGCTGGAGCTGGAGCTGAAGCTGTAGAGGAAGTTGAAGGGGAGATAGTGACTAAATCTCCAAAAGATGGAACTAGTAAGACCGCAGAAATATTTAAATGATCACCTGGCCCTGTGAGGTGTAGCTTGGTTTCAAAGAAGGTAACATTAGCAAACATAAGGCATTGCTAAATGTCAGGTGAATAGCATTGGTATTCCTTTTCCATTCTCGAGTAAGCTAGAAATACGCACTTAAGAGCACGAGGAACGAACTATCTTTTCTTGGAGCAAGGTTGTGAACAAAACATGTGCTCCCAAAGACACGTGGTGGAAGATAGAACAAAAGTGAGCTTGATTCTTGATGGCTAAGGATGACATATGATTAATAAGATAACAAGATGTGAGATCGGAACTGATTGTATGAGTAGGATACGAGAAGTATCTTCCTTTCAGCTACCCTATTTTGTTGAGATGTATATGGACAAGATGTTTGATGAATGATCCGATGTGAGTTCGTAAACTGCTGAAATGGAGAAGACATACTCTGGCATTATCACTACGAAATGTGCGGAAAAGAAACCCCAATTTAATTTTGGATTTCAGCATGAAAGGTCTGAAAAATAAAAAATCACTCAGATCAATTTTTCATCAAGAATATCCAAGTGCACCTGGATTAATCATCCATAAAATTGTCAAAGTAATGGAATCCCAAGGTATAACGAACGTGACTAGGACCTCAAACATCTAAATGGACTAAAGTGAAAGGTGAATTGTCACGCCCCAAAACCGAGGGACGAGACCGGCACCTAACCGGGTGAACCCGGTCAAGCGGACCTGGATTGCCTTTCCTACCCAACGCGTTTCCCCCGTGTCTACAATGCACCATGTTCCATATGAAATAACAACTTAGGATTTAAGCGTGGGTTTACAAACTTAAGTTCATTTCTCTTTTAGCATTTCACATTTGATTCCCAAAACATACACCATACATACATAACTTTCCAATACGGACCACGATTCCGAATACGTACAGTTACTACCCAAAATACATATATATACACCTACATCTTGTCTACAGAGCCTCTACGAATACTAGGAGTTTATACAATACTTGCCGGCAACAAGGCCCCGGCTATACCTTACAATACATAGCAGATTCAAAAGAGATGGCATGAATTACACACGGCCCCGGGAGGAAGTGGGGTTCACCAGTACTACTGAAAGATGAAGAGGAGGCACCACTAACGGCGAACTGAGCTACCTGCTATAGAACTACCTACATCCATATAAAAGATGTAGCGCCTCCGGCAAAAGGGACGTTAGTACCATTGAATAGTACTAGTATGTATAAACAAACTTTACTCTATGTAAAATCAAACAATACACATATATGAGGCAGTTAAATAAACCCAAACAAATATTGCACAGAGATACAGAGAATCACAAATGAGGTTTCCACAGTTCCTTATTTCAATCGTTTTCCCCTATTGCGGCGCACAACCCGATCCCACCTCACAGCCACATTACACCCTTATTACTTCTGTTGCGGCGTGCAACCCGATCCCACCTTACATTTCTGTTGCGGCGTGCAACCCGATCCCATCTTACAATCACATCACACCCTTATTATTTCTGTTGCGGCGTGCAACCCGATCCCACCTTACATTTCTGTTGCGGCGTGCCACCCGATCCCACCTTACAATCACATTTCATAGCAACAATAACAACCCACAATTTAAATCACAGGGCTTCATATCATCAAGGGTACAACTTTATAATACCCAAACAATCATGTGTTCACAATAGTCTTTATCACCCATTAATTCAACCACAAAGATACTCATCAACAAGAATATAAATTCATTACAACCCACAATCCATATGAAGTTAAGCCACAATAAACCTTGCCAACAATGAGTCATATACGATATTTCCATAGTCATTTAGTTCAATTAGATCGATTCACAATTCCTTTTCATCACTTGTTACATAGCTCTTATCACTTAGATACATTTACACATTTGAGTTTGTATCATTCTTTCATACCAACATACTCAAGCATTTAACGAACCTTGCACATGATAGAGTAATCACATAGGAATCACCTTTCACAATTTCAATTATCACGATAGTTGACTAAGAAAAATCAGAGAATGAAATCTCACACCTCAACACAACCGGGCAATCAATTCACATATACTCAGCAAGAAACTCATACCGAATGTTTGGACACCAACAAGGTAACTCTACGAAGATTAAAGTTAGCCATACATACCTCGAGTCCCCTTTTTAATTTCTATCACAATTCACCGGACCGTCTAGCACCGTCAATCTATTCCACAATGTGACATATTTCACTTAGAATTAGGACTCTTGTACCCAATTCAGCAATTTATCAAACACTATGTGACCCCTTAGACTACTAACCCCCTTTTGAGAATAATTACCCAAACTTGTTTTTCCCTTTACTAGATTACGGGGTTTAACTCACATGCATGCAAGATTTCATTTTTTGTTTTCAAGAACCAACCTATGTGTGTTTCATTCTTACACAAAATCTGAGAAATTGGGGAAATAGGGTGAAGACCTACCTCTTTGAGTGAAGAAGATGACATAACTCGATAATTTCCGGGCTTGAGGGACTTTGGAAAATCAAATTGGATGATGTTGAAACCTTCTCTCTCAGAAAATCGTTAAAAATGAAGGGAATGGGTGTTTTATAAAACAGGGGGTCGGGTTTTAAATTTAGAAAATAGGAGCCCCCACACAGAAATGCGGAATGCGATCGCATTCCTGCTATGCGGTCCGCATTCCTGTCGCATAGTTGGCCTTCAAATGGGCCAAAATGGGAACCACACTGCCTAGGTATGCGGCGACTTATGCGGTCCGCATACCTGTTATGCGATCGCATAGTGCGTCGCATAACCTCCCTCGCAAAAACCATGGGGCAAGAATGCGACAACTAAGCGGCCCGCATTCGTGAAATGCGATTGCATTCAGGCCACATAGCTGTCCTCAAAATGGACATGAAACTGTCCAGGTATGCGACCACTATGCGGTCCGCATACCTGTTATGCGATCGCATAGTGCGTCGCATAACGCGCAATTTCTGGAAAATTTAATCTTTTAAGTTCTGGGATACTTTTTACTCAAAATACGACTTAAGAATTTCTACAGTTATAACAACACAGGGACCTATTTGGGCATTATTTTAGACATAGAAATTTTACGGGTCTTTACATGAATCTACCTGATTATCGGGATGCAAAGGAAAATGTGAGCGAGTATGCTTACTTAGCTGAATGAGTCAAGTGAGAGAGACTGGGTACCATTTTTCGAAGTTTTGATAAACTGGGATGTCCAAACCGTTTATGTAACAAATCCGGTGAATCAGTAACATGTTAAGCAGTTGAAGGAAGAGAAGGATAAGGTAAGGTAATAATGTCTATTTGATTCACGCCCGATACCAGATATTCGTCCCATACTGCATTCCTGTATAAAACAAGTCATCAAGAAATAAAACAGAGCAATTAAGCGAGTTGGCTAAGCGACTAATAGATCTGAGATTAAAAGGATTACCAGGAACACTAGCTTGACCTATTCTAGTTAACACGGTTTGAGATCCATTGGCCATTGTAACTGTTGAAAGTGATTGAGAGTAAGAAATAGTAGTGAAAAGAGATTTGTTACCACAAATATGATCAGATGCACCTGAATTAAAGAGTTTGGAAAAGAAGATTGGGAGACACAAGTGATGCTATTACCTGTTTCAACAAGAGAAGCTATCTTTTACGTGCTTTTTAGTTTTTACCGAAGGAACTCAATATTATTTGGTAGAGAAACCATCCAACTATTAAAACATATTCATTGCCATTTGTTGGAATCAAAAATCAGATAACCTCCCGTAATTACGCCAACCTCGCGAAAACTCGCTGAGAACAAAAATTGGGCGAACAATATTGGTACAACTCCAAATAATGTTGCAACAATGAGGAAATGCTGGAAACACTCTGTATGTTGCCGGAAAATATTGTTCAAGCGGCTGAAATTAGAGTACGCGACCACTAAGAACCAGAAAAACAAACCTGAATCTAGAAGATTTTGAAAGCACTCATTGGAATTTGAAAAAGTTTGCTGGAATCTGGAAAGAATCGCTACGAATCGCTAGGATGTGGTGGAATCTGAATGGACATGGTCGGAATGAATAGTCGATCATCGGAGAGGAAAAGTTCTCGCTGGAATCGGCCGGAGTGAGTCTCACGCGCCGGCACACGGCTGGATTTCGCTGGAAAATTCCTCCTCCTGGTAGGCGCGTGCAAGCGCATGGGAGATCCAATGACGGCGATTTTTGTTGGTTCTAGTCGCACGGGGATTCCGATCCTGTTGGTGGTACGTATATGCGCAGTACCCTTAGGAAGAAGCGAACCCTCGGAACAGTTGTTTATTTGCCGGAAAATTGCTCGGCAATGAGGTCTTTCTTCCCGGATGTCGTTGGAATGATGCACAATGATAATATTCTCACTGAAGCCTTGATGCGATACTAAAGAAATGGAACTCTGAGCCTAACTCAAACTCAAAAGCTAACTCATGATATGAGGATTGCCCAACACCATATAAGGAGTCCTATTTCTCATCCCATAACCAATGCGGGAACTTAACACTCCCCCGCAAGTCCAGGCATGACAGTTGGAGTGTGGACAATATAAGATGGGGTCCCATCATTGGGTAAATAATAAATTGGGATGAGTGTCGCTCTAATACCATGTGAGAGTTTAAGATATGGAAAGAAAGATCTTGTATTCATTTATGTCTTACATTAGACCTATTTATACATGGTGTTTACATAGTGCTAAACCCTTCTCTACCAATGTGGGACACTATATATACTAGCTCTCTGGCAGCTATTAATGCTTAAGTGGTTAGGAATATTCTGCTGTTTCATTTGGATTTGAGACTTGAAGGTGAGACCATGAGAGAAGAGGATAAGTTGCTAAAATCTTGAAAATAAGATCCAAAATTATGGACAAGGAAACCTGCCCATGTTTATGCTCTCATCTTCAAATCCGCAATTCTCTTGGGGCAGAGAACAGCAAAAGTTCTAGTTAAACCTGATTGCAAAATATACTTCATCATACTAATGTTGCCTGTCATGACCTTTGATATTGAAAGCTACTCACCGCCCCAAAGAATAAAGAACAGAAGAAAGCCCCAAAGCATCTAGTCAAGTTGCTGTTTCTCTTGTGTCTTTGGCTTCAGTAAACTGATGAGTGTGCATTGTGCTTTAATTTTCCGCCCTGCACCACACCAAGGATATGCTTCAAGAAGTTGGATGTACGAATGAATCATTTGCCTAGGTTGATATTTGGTTTTAACCTTTTCACGTTACCAGTACTGGGCCGCCAAGGCTCTTTTAGTGATCACAAGTACTTCTTGAAGTTGAATCTTTTCGCTCTTAGCGTCCTTCAGTTATTTGTTCAATAATCGTAACCATTTGGATGTCTAACGAAGTTCTACAATCTCCTGACTCATGCAGCTGAATGCTGGGGATAATTCTGTCTTGTACTGGCCTGCGGAGCTATATACAGCAGTTCCAAGTAGGCCGTTCTTTCCAAGGGGCTTTCTGTGGGATGAAGGTTTTCATCAATTACTCATCTGGTCAGTTGCTTGTTTGTGTTCTTTATTTTTTATTATTTTTGAATTCATATCTACTGCTTAAAAATTTATATGTGCAGTTGGTTTCTAGTCCCTCTAATTTGCACTTACTAGGGCATTCTTGAAACCTTTAGGCGTTGGGATATATACATTAGCTTGGATATCATTGGACATTGGCTGGATCTGATGAATATTGATGGATGGATTCCGCGCGAGCTCATCTTAGGTGCTGAAGCCTTAAGGTAATATATCATGAATTCCACTAAGCTTAGGTGACCATTTCACAGTTTTCCATGTAATCCTATCTAAAGCAGATCTGGTCAACCTTGCAGTAAGGTCCCAGAAGAATTTGTTCTTCAGCATCCAACTAATGGAAATCCACCGACATTGTTTTTGGCCTTGCGCGGTATTCATTTCTCAACTTTTTGTAGAATCTACTCTTGAGAAGATATCCACATCTTATTCTTGTGGAGAAGATTATTAATATTCTATTTTTGCAAGCATCATTGTGCTGTCCTTTGATTCAATATCCTTCTTGTTAATTCATACACTAAATTCTCATTAGTGCTATAACATATGTTCCGCTTGTTTAATCATCTGTTTGTAATCTTAAAAACAATGGATTTTGAATATCATTAGAACCTAAAACCAACAGGCTGAATAGTGGTGTCTCCATCATTTGGGTGAGAAGAAGAGTTTCAAGTTTCGATGTACAAATGAATCTGAAGGAGAGAAAAAACAGCTGAAAGAGATAGGGTGAGGTTAAAAATCTAATCTGCAGATAAAAGTTATATGCCATAGCTGATCTGGATTTTATTCTCAATCTCTTTATTTAAAAAATTTGAAATGGATACAGAAATATTTCACTAGTTGGTTAAGATGATTTGTAGAGTCGGTACTTTCCTGAAGCAAAAAAAAGATACGGTTCTGAATTTGGCAGCAAACAGCATCATTCTGAGACAATTCGATTTTCTGATTGCTACCTATTTTTTGATACCCGTACATTTTCTTTTGGATGGGTAGGGCACAAATCCCATTCTTAGAATCACCTTTTAGTACTAGACCAGGCTCTCCCAACCTCAATGCCATAGCTCTAGGTGAAAGCGGAGGGCTCTTACCTCCCATATACTAATGGTCTATTATGTACACGAAATGAGGCGGTTAAAGAGCATTGTACGAACAATATAGCTTTCTGAAGTTTAAGAAGAAAACAAGAAAATAGTTTAGGAAAGAGGTACAAATGCAAAGAAGTATAATATTTGATGTAATGCCACATTCAAGAAAAGTTAGAGATCTGAAATCAACAGTGGAGTCTGAAGTGTTGTGTGACACTTGACAGATGTTCCCAACAATAGGGTATACGAAATCTGCCCACCAAAACTTTGATGTGGTATAGGATTGGACAAAAGATTTGATATCCATGTCATCTAGCATAAGATGATGAACTAGATCTGATTTAAAGCTTGCTTTGCATTGTCCAATGATGAATGCTTTGTTTGCAATTTTTAGATTGTGGATCTCAAGGATATGTGATGTGAACTCGTGGTAGATATTCATCCTTGTATAATGCAGTTAATAGTTTGATTTTACGGATAATTTCAGAGACTTCTCCTCACGTTTCGCTCAAGCACACTGACGTCCCACGTAATTTTACATATTACACATACCTCCCTTATTTGATTTTTGTGTAACAATTCTTTTAACATATTAATTATTAATTTAAAAAATTATTATCTGAATATTTACCCTTTCAAATATATTTTTTAATTAATTAATTAATTTAATAAACATCTTTTTAAATAAAATTCATTTCCGCTCCCCTTACTATTCCACCCTCCATTATGGAAAAACAAAATCGAATTGCATCCAGTTCTGCAACCCCATGGTCCAAGCAATTGGATATGGCTTGGCGCATTAATGGAAGGAATATTTGTGGTGGGCGTGGATTGAACGGTGGCCGTTAGTCGCCACAGGAAGCAGTATCTTGAGGAGATAATGGGCGTCCACGGGCAGCAACTCCCGAGTCTTTTTGAGTGTTGATTTGTAGTTCTCATCACTTGCCATCGGATGTGATATGAGCACACACTGCAGGACAATCTCCACCCTACTATGTTCTTGACAATTAGTTTTATTGGAATCTCATGGCACTGTGAAAAAAGGAGAGAGAAAAGGAGAGAGACATTGTTTTACTGGTTTTGCTTTTTATTTGGTTGACTTCAGTTTTGTATATTCAATTAATATACAGGTTTAGCCCCTCCTTTTATTTCTCGTTAGAAGGTTTTTCCGATGTCGGATTCTTTCGGAAGGTTTCTTTTGTGTCATGGGTGCAATGGGAGATTCTATAAAAATAGGCAAGATTTAAGAAAGAAAGAGAATATTAATTGAGAAGATAAATCTTTTATTATCTAGTTTAGCCCTTTTGTTGTTTGTTTGGGGAGGAAAAAATTCGGTACCACTTTAGTTTTACTGAGCATTAGCCATTCTGTTACTCCTGTAGATATTATGTAGGTTGTAATAGTATGCAAGTTGATTTTTTTTATATGAATCCTGATCTTGTTAGATTGTTTGTAAACGAGACACGAGGTTTGAGCATTATCCCAAAGGAAATTTCAACAGTGACAGAGATAGGAATTATTTTTATTTTATAAAATATTTACAAATTTAATTAAAAAGTATACTGAAAAGGGCAAATTAGTAAGATCATAATTGTTTATATTGATGATCAATATGTTAAAAGAATTGTTACACAAAAAATCAAATTAGGGAGGTATGTGTAATATCGTAAACCACGAGAGAGGACAGTGTGATTGAGCAAAACGTGAGGGGATGTCTCTGAAATTATCCCTTGATTTTATGTAGGTATCTATGCTAAAAAAAGTTCAGAAGGTTTTTTCTGTTAACAGAGTCCAAAGTCCCAACTATTTGTTGATAAAAGAGCACTGATTTTACTCTTTACTGACTCAGTGAGCGGAACATGTATTAACTGGCCTTGTTCAATCTTGTCTACTTTAGTTTAATCATACAATGCAGTTATAAATGACCTTTTGAACTTTTTAAATTCGTAAGAGAGCTGGCATAGCAGGTTGATTAGTCATTCTGCGGAGTGTGGGCCCTATCTTTAACAGTCTTTTTCAAAAGCTCAGCTGCTTTCTCCAATGTTCTCTGCACTGTGCTTGTGGCGGAGAGTGTTTTGGGGTTATAGCTGAACAAATTTATGTATCTTTGAGTGAATTGTGTCAATTCGGGCCCGGGCTTTAGATCAATGGTAAGTGGTAAGAGCGCATAACGTGATGTGGGATTAGGCGTACGTCACAGGTTCGAGGGATGGGGATTTCTCGGTTATCAAAAAAATGATTCAATTCTGTTTTGATACTAGAAAGGAAGATTAGACACAATGATGTTGTAATTTTTAAGCAATAAAATGGTGCTCTCTGTTGGAAAGAATTACAAGAGTAATTCATGATTGGTATATGTGGTGGTCTACTGTGCCAAATTTATTACATCAGGCTTTTATGTGGAGCTGGTACATTTGCATGTCAACTTGAAAGCACTTGGATGTTTAATCTACTTTCAACAGTGTGTATCTTCTTACAGTTCATGAGCTTGAACATTTTCTTGAACTTCCTCTTAAGCATGAGGAATATTCAATTTGCTATCGATCTGACATTTTTCAGTTGCCACCTGTTGGCTGCAAGTTCTGCTCTAGCTATCTTAACATACTATGTGTTGCATATTCAATTGGACCCCAATTTTCTGCATCAGTTCATAACGAGTATGGCTAAGCAATTTTCAGTGGTGTGGTAGAACAGTTTGTGTGGAATCATTAATAAGTTTCGCATTGCAGATGTGATTTCCAACCTGAAGAAAGAAAAGTTTGCTGCTGCTGAAGCCAGTGATATCTCTGTCTTCTTGGACCGGGCATTTGTTCGGCTTGAAGCATGGTTCAAATGGTTTAACACAACCCAGTCTGGTAAATTTCCTCTCTTGTGAATTTACCTTACAAAAAGATATACCTACTCTTTTTGCTACTGGATAAGCTAAGAAATTAACCGCTATGTCATTAAATATCTGTTTAACTTCATGTTGGATGTAAACAATTTTGAGAAAGCATTTAAGATAGCCTTCAGGTTTCTGGTGATCTTAGAGTTGTCTTATTCCTAGGTGTAGAGTTAGTGGTGATCATGCTTCCCGTGTCAGCTTGAATATCATCTGTTTGCCCTTTTAAGTTTGTGCCTTTGTAAATCAGAAGTGACAATACCCTTGGACGTTGCAATCTTCTTTATGAAGTGTTTAAAACTGCAGCAGCAGCGGAAGAGCAAAACTTTTCAATTGGGGGAAAAACCATTTTCTGCACTTTATGTAACGAAAAAAGCAACTATTTCAGCAAGGTCTACATCAAACAGGAATCTTTATCATTAGGAAGTAGCTTTGAGCTCTCGCCAGCAATTTGTAATTGTTAATCATGTTTAGATAAGGGTTCAATGTTGGGTCTCTTGCTCTTAATTTTCTTTAAGAATAGCTTGGAAACAACCCCATTTACCCATAGCCTTATTCGATGTTAAAATAATTAAGCCTTGATCCTGAGGAGGAAAATAATTTGTTGGCTTAATTTAGAATATATATCTTCTAACTCAGGCTTTTCCCTCAGGGTTCTGAACCAATGTTTCTCCGTCCAATCGGTTTCTGATATATATTTGAGTTCCTCTTATACCATAGTATGTGTTTTAACCTGGTAAGTATTGCAATTCCAGGAAAGGAACTGGGCAGCTATTACTGGCATGGAAGAGATGCTGCTAAGATCCGTGAACTAAATCCTAAGGTTTTGATCTAAAACATATCTATGCTGAAAACATCTCTTCTGATGTATTTTTGCTTCCTTTTTCCAGAAGACTGGATTGGTAGTATCATTTTCATGTGTATTTTTCTTTTCCTTTCATCAAGTCTAATTTCTGATATACCCCCTGGGCTTTGGTCAAGTGGTAGCGCAATGCATAGGTTTGGCGCACGTCACAACTTTGAATCCTGCCACATAAAAAAGCCTGGTATTTAAGTGTAGATGGATAGAGGGGTAGCCACTAACCCTAGGTGATTTTTCGGTTATAAAAAAATTCCAACAACAACAAACCCAGTGTAATCCCTCAAGTAGGGTCTAGGGAGGGTAGTGTGTACGCAGACCTTACCCTCACCTTGAGGAGGTAGAGAGGCTGTATCCGATAGACCCTTGGCTCCAATAAAGATAAAAAAGCAATAGCACCATAACACCAGCAAGATAACAAGATAACAAGAAAACTGAATCGAAAGAAACAACCGGCAGTGATAGAAATATGAAAAATAAGAAAGTACATACTAACACTAATACTACTAGTATGGACTAGAAAAACACACGACTACCTACTAACCCTCCACCCTAATACTCGACCTCCACACCCTCCTATCAAGGGTCATGTTCTCGGTAAGATGAAGCAGCGCCATGTCCTGCCTAATCATCTCTCCTCAATACTTCTTTGGCCTACTTCTACCTCTCCTCATACCAACCAAGGCCAACTTTTTACACCTCCTTATTGGGCATCTGTGCCTCTTCTTCACATGTTCGAACCATCTAAGTCTTGCTTCCCGCACCGTATCTTCCATGGGGCCACGCCCACCTCGTCCCGAATAACTTAATTCCTAATCTTATCTAACCTGGTATGCCCGCACATCCATCTCAACATCCTCTGCTACCTTCATCTGGACATGTGAGTTTTTGACTGGCTAACATTCTACCCCATACAACATAGTCGGTCTAACTACCGCACTGTAGAACTTACCTTTAAGTTTAGGTGGCATATTCTTATCACATAGAATATCGGATGTGAGTCTCCATTTCATCCACCCCGCCCCATTACGATGTGCTACATCCTCATCAATCTCTCCATTTCCTTGGATTACTGACTCAAGGTACTTGAAACTCCCTCGCTTGGAGATGACTTGTGTATCAAGCCTCACTACTACATCCGCTTCATGAGTCATGTCATTGAACTTGCATTCAAGTATTCTGTCTTGGTCCCGTTCAACTTGAAGCCTTCAGACTCCATGGTCTGTCTCCAAACCTCCAACCTCGCGTTAACACCACATCGCGTCTCGTCAATCAGTATAATGTCATCTGCAAATATCATGCACCATGGCACCTCCCCTTCAATGTGACGTGTCAGTTCATCCATCACCAAGGCAAATAAAAACGGGCTAAGAGCTGATCCCTGGTGCAACCCGCCGCAATCCTCACCCGGGTTTTAGCTCCATCGTACATGTCCTTAATGACTCTAGTGTAAGCCACTGGAACCCCTCTAATTCCAATTTCTGATATATTAGACGACCTATATTAGATCCCTAATCACTCAATAGTAGACTTTGGATTTTTTTTTAATTAGTACTATTTATGGAATCAACAAATATGTGTGGAGAATAAGCTACAAAAGAAGTAAAAAGTTTGAGAATGCATGAGAGCAATGTCTCTCAGCGGTTTTATTTTAATATAGATTCAGAGGTAAAAAAGGATTTTGATCAGAAGTCTGTAGAGGGACTGCAATGACAAAAGGAAGTTCACTAGAGGAAGGTTGTTCAAAAAATAAGGTGATTATACATCTGAAGGGAATTATGGTACCGAAGAAAGGAGCTATCTGAGTCGGAGTATAACACTGTCAAAGATGTTAAGGGCACTGTTGTCTAGTTAATAGGTGGAGGAACACATTTAAACTCGAACAAAAAACCAGATGTCATATTGAATGGCAACAATTTAAGGCGTTTGGGGGAATTTTTGGAGAGAGTATCGAGGAGGAAGTCAGTAATCTTTTTGCATCAATTGGAAGAGTATGTCAGTAAGGAAGGAGCTACCGAAATGAAAAGAGCTGAAGAGGTTGGTGACTTGTTAAATTTTGATAGTAAAAACATCAAGGGAAGCAGGGCCACTGTTAATCACAGGAGTTTGGGCGAGAAATTAGGAGTAGCATCTGACTTTCTGGTGGGGTTCATTTTATTTTTTGATTCTTGTCTAGGTTGTTTTTGTCTTTTGGGTAAGATATACTCAGTGTAGGGATTGCATCCCCGAGATGTTCATATCTACCAAATTATCTAAAAATTATATTCCTAACAAAAGTGGGCAAGATATTCTTAAGGAATCGTGAACAAAATTAAGCATATTATAGAACAAATACAGGATCAGTTCTGCGTGATCACCCTAGGTCATTCCTGAGGCTGATTCTTTTTGCTTCGTGCATGAATTGACTATAAAACGCACGATTTTTGGCTTCTACAGACATTATCCTCTGGACTGGATGATTATCCACGTGCATCTCACCCAAATGAAGATGAACGGCATGTGGATCTTAGATGCTGGATGCATCTTGCAGCAGATTCCATGCATTCAATTGCAGAGTTTCTGAAGATGGATAAAGATGTTGAAAAGGTATTAAACTGCAGAAGTTTCTTAAAGCATTATTGTTTGTATAATTTGCTGAGTCCTGCAATAACTCTTGCAGGAGTATGGCTTTACTGCAAAGATGCTCTCAGATTTTGAACTTCTAAACAAGGTGAAACATCTTCTAATTCCTAAGCGTACTTATTCCTATCCAGATAGGGTTTTATCATTAACTTGTAACTATGTATGATAACAGGATAACTGAGGCACCCCTTAAAATCTCTGTTGCACTTATTGAATGTTAAAATTTCTTTCAAATGCTTTTTAATGTTGCAGATGCACTTAGACAGTGTCAATGGAGCTTATTGTGATTATGGAAATCATACAGAAAAGGTACGTGGTTTATCATATTAACATGTCTTGTGGACAGAGTCCACTGAGTTTTCCATATATGTGATTGATGCATATCTTATTTGTGCTTGCTACATTCCAAACCTGACCAAGTTCCGATGAACTAATTTTGCTGGTTCTTCGTGGTCTTATCCATGATTAACTCCTTGGAATCTTGTCTTATTTTCCATGCATGCTGTTTTACCTTATTTAGTACATTGCACTTTGAGGCAGATGTGGAAGTGAGAATTGATACACAGGTAATGCCCAAGAGAGGAAGCTTCAGTATCTTGGGTAAAAAATCCAAGGAAATGGGGAGATTGATGATGATGTCACACATCGTATTGGAGCGGGGTAGATGAAATGGAGCCTCACATCCAGTGTCCTATGTGATAAGAATGTGCCACCGAGACTTAAAGGTAAGTTCTATAGAGTGGTTGTTAGACCAACTATGTTGTATGGGGCAGGGTGTTGGCCAGTCAAGAACTCACACGTTTAGAGGATAAAAATAGCGGAAATGAGGATGTTTAGATGGATGTGTAGGCATACTAGGAGAGATAAGATTAGGAACAAAGATATATGGGGCAAGGTGGAAGTAGCCTCCGTGGTGGACAAATGCGGGAAGCGAGGCTGAGATAGTTTTGGCATGTAAAGAGGAGGAACATCGATGCCCTAGTGAGGAGGTGCGAGAGGTTGGATCTTGAAATTTGTTCTCTTATACCCAAATTGAGGAATTCCGATCTTGAAATCTGTTACCCTCACGAGTCACCGTGCAATACAAAATAATATCAAATGATATCTTTAAGCATCTTAAGCTCAAACTAAGAGGAGCTCAAAAATGCTTCCGGAGGAAAAATATCAAGTTTCTCCAGAAAAAGAGAACTAATGAGAAACCTAGTTGAGTCTTAGTAACATGACTTTAGTTCAACCTTCTTAATTGCTGTTAATCTTTTTCTTTTTTAAATGGTTTTTTGTTACGTGCTTACTTTGGTGCTTTCATATTTGGTTAAGTAGATTGTAGATCATGATCCTTTGCGTTTACTAGCTCAAATTTTCCTTTCCACCATCATAACATAGATGAGAACTACAAAATGAGAATGGGGGTCAATAGCTAAACCAATTCAAATTCTTCTAAACTGAAAGAAACCCTAATAATTTTAAAAAAAAAAACCCTAGCAAAGATATTAGCCTAACAATATGTGTATTGCTTACAGGCCAATTGGCTCTAACTTTGTTAACCGCCCCAAAATCTAACCAAACTGTGCAATTGCCATCGGACAACAATACAATATTGAAGGAGCCATTGGATTGGGAAAGGATCTTATCATGTGGTTAGGGATGGCAATTGGGCGGTGCGGGCGCGGGCGGGGCAGGGCGGGTTTAAGCCTATGCGGGGCGAGTGCGGGGCAACACAATTGCGGGGCTGTGTGGGTTGAAGCAAATCTTTGTATAATTTTAGCGGGGCGGGTTGTGGGTTGCACTTTTGTATACCAGTTCCATTTCTCTTTAATGCACTAACCTTGAATTTCACTCTATCGCCTCTAATGACTCTCGTTCTCTCAATTTGGCTTTTCTTTAGATTGGTTTTGACCTTTTCAGTTCATAGTTTTCATAGATAATTAATGTTAGTAAGTTACAATTATTTGTAATGAGTATTTATTTGACTAATACTTATCCAATATCATCAGAAAAAGAAAGATTTTGCGCAAGTACTTACACCAACTTGGAGAAGTTGAAGTAATTAATTTACAGACTAAAAGTTTGAGTTTCATTGCTAATGTCCAATTTACAGTCATTCTCAACTAGTTCAAGTTTTTTTTTTTAGTAGTAAAAGGCTTATATATTATATACTAGATAGAGTTTTACATATTACATGCCATAGTGACATTGGGGCTATGTATCCCCTCAGACAAACAACTTTTGTCACACACAATGTTTTGATTCCCTAGTGATCGAAGCATATTACATAGAGAGATAGGTAATTGTTTTGACGAGTTGCTTTTCCCGCTCATGTCAGTGGTTAGCAGTTGTTGCACAAAAATCGGCGGTTGAGCAAAGGTTTTTGTTGTTCTAGGATTATATTGATTGGTATTTTTGTTTTTGGCTTCCTTGGCTAGTGCATCAGCTACTGCATTCCCTTCCCTGAAATTATGTCATAGTAGAAGGCCCCTCTCCTGGCGCATTAATGACCTGCAAGAGTAGATCAAATTAGCTAGTACTGTATGGCCATTATTTATTGCGTTGACTACTTCTGTTGAGTCTGTTTCCACTTCCAATGGGTAAAACTTTGAAGCCAACTGTAATCCCTCTTGGAGAGTCTGCAATTCAATATGTAGTGGAAATAGAGCACTACAGTATTTGTGGAAGCCTAAAATCCATTTCCCCTTACTGTTTCTAAATACTCCTCCTATACCTCCTGTGAGAAAGCACGGGAGAAAATAATATGTTATATCTTCTTTATACAATGATACAATG
Organism: Nicotiana knightiana; assembly: GCA_005239525.1. NCBI lineage: Eukaryota > Viridiplantae > Streptophyta > Magnoliopsida > Solanales > Solanaceae > Nicotiana > Nicotiana knightiana. Next base: position 156,633 of record ML422570.1, read on the forward strand.
AGCCCTATATATAGATAATACATGTCCTACTTCTAATACATATAGGATTAAGGTTAAGGTTATTTACTCCTATTTGGCTACTATAAACTAACACTCCTCCTCAAGCTGGTGCATATAAATCAAATGTACCGAGCTTGTTACATATATAACTGATACGAGGCCCAGTGAGGGAATTGGTGAAAGTATCAGCAAGCTGATCATTCGACTTCACAAATCTTGTAGCAATCTCTCTTGAAAGTATCTTTT
>ML422571.1:0-36966 GCA_005239525.1 Nicotiana knightiana
TATCCAACACATATTTTGTGTTGGCATTATCAATTCCCTCTTAATTCCCTTCAATTTCATTTTCCGGATCCACTGATATCATCAACTAGGGTTGTTCAAAACTGAACCGTAATCGTTAACCGAACCACAAAATTGACTTATTGGTATCGGGTTATCAGGATAATGGTTAGTGAATGGATTGAGATTTTATAATTAATGGCTTAACAGTTTGTGAATGAGTTATTCAATTTTCTTATCGAATAAACCGTTAACTTGTTAAGAACTTTTATATTTATACTTTTACCTCTGTGTAAACTAAAGTGCTATTTGAAATCCTATATCCTTATCCATAGGAATTTAGTGGGATACCTCTATGTATCAGGAATTTTAATATGGCTTCATATACGTTCCATGTTTCTTTTGTTGCATGTGTTATCCGGATTATGTTATGTTTTCCTATCTCTTATTTTTGTTTAGCGGTGAGGACAAAATGTTTAATCAAGTATAATTTTCAAGACAAATGTTCACGATGGTAATTGAATGTAATCCGAAAGTGACATATCCTAAATTTTCCCTCATTTCTAACTCTTTAATTCTTTTTTATTGTATATTTAATTTAGCCGATAAACCGTCCGATTACCGCTCGATAATCTTTAATATGTTATCAATCCGCCCGATGTCTTATTTGTTAGCTAGCAGATTAATATATTATAAACCGATAACCGATAAGCTAAACCGTTAAGCATAAATATCCATATATACTCAGCTCTCAAACTATCATCTAACAGAATTACTGATTTCTTTCTCCTTTATTATAACCGAGAAATTCACCAGAGGCAACAGAATTACTGATTTCTTAGGTTCCTAACTTGATAGAAAAGCCAAAAATGGGTTAAAGGCTCCTGCATAGTGTGGCATTATTAGTCCCCCGCCAAAGCTATTCATCATACAACTGTGTGGCTAGTTCTGAAATTTCTGGAAGTTCGGAAAATAAATTCATTAACTTTTTTTTCCTTTTTTCCCAGTCCACTACAACTTAAGAGAAACATATTTAAGCAGAAAACTAAAGATGCAACATTTCACTTTATATCTTGAGATTGTATAATTTTACATAAGACAATTTTCAGGCTTTGACTTGGAAGACTAGATAATTAGGCAAAACTTCTTATATAAGCCAAAAATAATTTGGCAAAACTTCTTTCTTGAAGTCTCTTCTGCTGCATTTGCTGACACAAACTTATTGAAACTGAAGTTACAGCTTATTTGGCAAAACTTCTAAAATCAGCTTATTTTGAGAATTGCTTTTCTCAAAAGTACTTTTAAAAAATGTGATTTTGGTGAGAAACAGTTTGTGTTTGGCTAATTAATTTGAAAAGTATTTTTGAGTAGTAATTAGTATTTGGCCGTACTATTGAAAACTGTTTTTAAGTGTATTTTTCTCAAAAGGACTTCTCAGAAAAGTGATTTTGGAAAGAAGCTTACTTTTTTTCTATTTCTCAAAAACTGTTTCTGCTTCTCCTCAAAAGCACTTTTTTTCCTTCCAAAAACTTGGTCAAACACTTCAATTTTTAGTCAAAAATGCTTTTGAAAAAGTACTTTTGGCACAAAAAAAACTTAGCCAAACAGACTATTGTTTCAAGTGAGAGCCATATGTTTGACTTTTCCAATAGATTAGGTAATTGTTCTTTCTTGTATAAGGTAAGGTAAAACTATATCACTGTTCCTTTTTAAGTTTGTGAATTATCATCCCAACAATAAGTAATAAAATTCAGTACAAACATCAAACATTACGATACATTTCACTGCCTTGACTTACTTCCTTTTGGAAATTCTATTACCATTAAGAACCTTGAGTTGAAATATGTGGTTCCTTCCTATTGTTAAGAAAGGACAAACGATTATACCTCATTTTTCACTATGACAAACACAAAAAAGATAAACCCCATGGCTGATAAAGTGGGGTTCTGCTAAGTAGGCAGCTACAATTTTCTAAATTGGCTTTCCTTTTAAACTGTTGGTTATCAGAGCCGTCAAAATGGGCTTGGTCGCTCGCTACTTGTGTAGGGTTGCGCTAAAATTTTTTGAGCCTATTTAAAACTGAGGCTTATAAGCCCGGCCCAAGTCAGCCCGTTGGCCCTTGAGGCTTGACCGAGGTTGCGCCTAGGTCGGCCCGTGTGCCAAAATTTGATTAACTATTAGATATTTAATATTTTAAAAAGTAAAAATTAAAAAACACTTTTAACTATAATCTCCATTCCCAAATCTTAGATTGCTCATTTACCTTCCATATCAACTAGGATTTAGATTTTTGACATGCATGTAACATGATTAAATTAATTTTTCTTTTGCTTAATTAATAACGAATTCGAAAAGTTTTAGGTGGCCGATAATAATCTTTTTTTAAAAGAAAATATTACTCTAAGTGGCCAATGATCAGCTTGGATTACTTTAATATATTATTAATATTTAAACTGCTCTTCGGTATAGAAAAAGATCAATTTTAGATACACAAAAAAAAATTGACCACTAGCAAATTTTAGGAATTTTAAAAATTTTATGGATTATAATGATGAAATCAACAAATGATATTAATACTAAATTAAAAAATCTCAGCATACAAACTTATTGAAGCAATCCCTGAATCTGAGGAAAATGAAAGAAAAATATTAAGAAAATATTCATGTAACTTTAAAAAAGAAAGCTAGAGATATAGAGAATTTGCATTTCAATTACGAGATTCCTAGTCAAATATCAAGCTTTTTGTGCTCTCTAAAAAAACAGAAGTTGTTTACATATTAATCGACTATATCACAAAAAAATATTTAAGAATTAAAAAAAATTCTAAAAATAATTTGAAGAGTCGGCCCGTCATAGCCCGCGGCCCTAATAGGGTTGGGTTGGGCTGACCATTTTAAGGTCCACTCATATGGAGGACCGGCCCGTTCTAGCCCACCTAATTTAAAAGCCCACAAGACTTGAACTGGCCCGTTTTGATCGCTCTAGTTATTAGTACATTAAGTGCCCCCTAATAAGAAATAAATAAGCGGTCTAAATATACACCTCTAAATGTTTTGAAAGCTTTTTTGGTTAGAAGCAAGAATTTCAGCAACTACTACTTACTCACAAGCTGAGCACTTCAAATTTAAAGCATCATCTTCCTTCATCAAATAAATGATTGAGTGAATGTAACATGCTTCAGAATGTAATGAACCATAATTTTTAGTCGCTATATCTCTAATAAAGAAGCATAGAAATACAGGAAAACTTGATACAGGTAGATTTTGTAAATGGAAGGTTATCTGAAGACCTATAGGCATTCGCGTTCCTGCCATGATTGTATGTCTTTTTTCAACCTACTCAAGTCCAACCCATTTGGACCCCTTAGAGGCACTAACCATGGAGCTCGCATATCCCAAAAATGCATAGTTTCTCCTTCAAAAATGATTTTATCGGTTGGGGAACGCATTAGATATTTACTTAAACCAGTAGGTCCTTAAGCGGATCCCACATTATCCCCAAAACGTTGGTCTCTAACTAGAAAAGTAAATTCTTGAGCTTGAGAAGCTTCTGGTCCAGCAGATACGTAAAATTCAGCAAGAAAAGGGAGTTTAAAGTCTCTACTTTTTAATGCAAGAAAAGGGAGTTTTCATCATGACTTAGGACTGTTGAACACAAATTTATAATTTAAGGATGCACGGATTTGTTAGACTTCATCTGGAGGAGTAGTAGGAATCCAACTTAAAGAGAGGGAAAAAAAAATCAGATTCAATTGCATCGGCATATTTGGATGCGAGCACTTTAATTGGACCAACTTGGCACGTTGCATGTTTATATTTGTCTCTCCTTTCACTTGCCACAAGTTGGTTTCACCCAGATTATATTTGGGTCAAAAGGTGGAAGCAATGAGAGACTTCATTGATCAGCGAAATATTAGAGCTTAGTGATATTTGCACACAACTGCCTACTACATTTACTGTGCTAACCGCTAACTAACTACATTTTAACTTGGTGACAGTTGTGTAGGTTCTTTATACCCAACTTGTGTACCAGATAGTTATGTTGTGGCTTACACAAACTCTTTGTAAGTAGATCAGCTAGCTGCTTTTTGGTTCCAATGTGTTGTGTTTGTATCAGCGCATCCTATATTCTTCTCTCTAACAAAATGGAGGTCAATATCAAAACATGTTGTTCTTTCATGGAATATTGGATAAGCTGCAGCTTTGCTGTTACAGAACAACTGCACATGTAGATGTACGTCAGTCCAGTCTCTTTAAACAATCCAATTAGCCAGGTAATTACAGCCATAGTAGCAGCCATACTTCTGAACCCTGCTTCAGCAGAACTTCTAAAAACAGTGTTCTATAAATGCATCACCAAATTTTACCATGTATCCAGTGACTGATTTTCTTTTTTCTATACATTCTCCCCAATCGGAATCACACCATCATATCAACTGATTGGTTCTTTTTGTTGGTATAAACAATCCTAGACCTGATGTTCCTTTCATATATTTGACAACCCTCATAGATGCAACCATGTGTGACTGTTGAGAGCATATGTTGATTGAGCACTTGAACAACAAAAGTTATATCGGGCCTTGTCATTGTTAGATACAATAACCTGCCAATCAATCTCTAATAGTTACTTGAATCCTCAAGCTGTCTGTCTGTTCATATTGCACCTATGTTATCATTGTTCATAAACTTGTCAAAGTCCACCTAGGTAAGCTTGTAGTTGAACTCAAGGGGTGTTCCCACTGGTTTCCTACCTGCTAACCATATTGCTGACACTAGTTCAAGGGCATACTTTCTTTGGCTCATTAGAATACCCTTATTGGATCTAGAGAACTCAATGCCTAAGAAATATTTCAATTCCCCCAAATCTTTCATCTTGAACCAAGACTGCAAGTCTTTCATTACCTTCTGAATAAGGTTTAGATTGCTCCAAATGACCAAAAGATCATCCACATACACTAGTACAATTAACATATCATAGTCTACCTTTTGCGTAAAGAGAGAATAGTCATAGTGAGATTGAACAAAACCAATATCATGTAGTGCATTGGTCAGCTTGAAATTCCATTGCCTAGGGGCTTGTTTAACTCCATATATTGACTTATGAAGCCTGCACATCTTCTGATGAATCTCCCCCTGGCTGGCAAAGCCATATGGAATATGTATGAACATTCCTCAAGTAAATCACCTTGAAGAAATGCATTATGGACATCAATTTGAAAAACTGTTAAACCCCATGTTTTCGTACGTAAGAGTACGTCGTAAGTCAATTGATGTAAGCTCAAAAATGAAATTATCTTTGAAAAGTTTATAAAGAAAGTTAATCATGTTACCGTGAAAGTTACAAATATTTAAGATCATGACTAACAAGTACCAAGATGGTTGGAAAGTCTTAGATGCTAAACGAATTGAAGAAGATATGTTTTGTCGAATGTCGACAAGTTTGGTGTTACACCCCGTGCGTCCTAAGATGACATATAATGAGACTTGTTAATCATGATTTAAATGAGTGTAAATTCATAATATGATTATATATGATATTTGGATATAAAATATAAACTTTGAGAAAAATTGGATTTAACTTACGGAAAAATTGAGTTAAGGTTTACCTTTTAACGAGCCGTTTTGAGAAATTAAATTTGTAAGCTTTATGATGTCATTTTGGGACATATATCATACCAAAATGAAGGTCTTGGAACCTAATTTCTAACGGTCCAAACCATTTATTTATACGACATTGTGGTATAAAAATATGGATTTTTGAAGTAGCGTCGCCAAGTCACGTTGCCGCACTTCAGAGAAATTGGAAGGTTTATAGGCCAAATTGAGATGCAATTTTCTCCCAATATATTGAGAGTTAAAAGGAGATTTTTGTATGGAATTAAATCCCCATGTGTCTAGTTTCTAACTCTAAAAACCGTTTTTCAATATGATATAGAAGTAGAGATATACAACGGTCCCAAGTTGCACTGCTCAAGCTGCCAAGCAGGCAGCTTACCCACCTGCTTGGAGAATTGAGGCGGTGGGCTTATAAGTTATCTTTACCCATTACATTTAGAAAATATCTAGATATTTCTTATACCAAAATACTCTCAAGCTATCCAAGAACTGGTCCATGATCCCAAGAACCAAACTCAAGAGAAATCAACACAAATCATCATTAAAGGTGTTAAAGACTACAAGAGAATGCTTCTATGATGCTTTGGTGTGATTGAGGGCTATTGTGAGCTAAGTTGATATAAGGTTTCGAGTTATAGTTGTTGTACAAGGTATGTATAACATCTTATTGATTGTGTCTAAGGTTAATCTTGTGTTGGTTCTGTTGTTCGAGTGAAAAATCATAAGATAGCACTTGAAAGAACATGGGATATGGTTGTCTTTTTGGTTGGACTGTTTTGTGGCTAAATATATGATTTTTGGTGGCTAGAAATTGTGAAAAATAATTTGATAATTTTTTTGGCTGCTGTTGTTAAGGTTTTCTAGGTATTAGTTATGTTGATTGAAGAAGAAAAGATGAAAAACAAGTGATTGACGATAAAAATTAAGGTGCTAGACGTAGGGGCTGTTTTGGAAGATATTTTGTGGATGTTTTAAACTAGAAATAATATGGTACATAAATAGAAATAATATGGTACATATAAGTGTGATATTTTTAAGGTTGTAAAATAATTTTTGGAATAAGATTTGGATTCAATTTATATCTTGTTATGAGTAAAAACAAGCTTGTCGCTCAATATGGTTGTTAAGATAATCGGAGAAACTCATATTGGATTATATTGTTGTTGTTTTTATTTTTGGTTATAGTTGTTGTTGTTGGGATGTTGATGACCCTTAGTGGTATTTGGGATGTATTAAAAAATAGGGAAGTTGCTGCCTGATTTTCCTTGAGTCATACGACTAGCCAAATACAATGGTATGACATTATATGTTAACGGCAATATCATTTCACTTATTGTAGATGCAAAAAGTTGTGTTGAGCTTGGTTGAGTAATAAGGAAGAGATCATATAGGTATGTTAAGGCTAATCCTTCCTTCTTTTGGCATGATCCAAGTAACGATATGTAAACGTAATGTTATTCCATAAGTGGTTCTACTCTTAGCAGTTAAGGATGTCTATATTATTCATTCATGTAAAGTGATGTTCAAGCATGTCTATGCATGTTCATAAGTCTATTGAGGTATTTGATAAATATGTTAATGTTTGTTTATAATATAGTGATACATGCATCTATATGCATTTAACACCGTGTTACGGCCGGTTAGGCAGACATGCATCTTCATTTACCATCGAGCTACGGCTAGTTGGGCAGTCATACATTTACCATCGGGCTACGGCCGGTCGGGCAGTTACCACTGGTTGGAAAGTTATGTATTATTATTTACCACCGATTGGGCAATTATGCATTTACCACCGAGCAACGGCCGGTCGGGCAGTTACCACTGATCAGTTGGGCAGTCATGCATCGATATGGATAATGGTTCCAAAGAGGTTATATATATATATATACATATATACATATAAGTATAATAAGTATGCATATACGGTAGCACTTCAGAGGTTCAGGTGATTCTTATATATCTTTCATTAATGTTGACTTTATTATGTTTCAGTTCTGCCTTACATACTCGGTACATTATTCGTACTGACGTCCTTTTTGTTGTGGACTCTGCATTCATGCCTACAGGTATTGGTAATCAGGTTGACGAGCCTTCATAGTAGACGAGGTTAGCATTCAGGAAGGATCGGTAAGACTCCACTTCATTTGAAGTGAAGTTGAGTCTATAAGTCATCGTGTCAGAGTTTCGCTACAGACTTATGGTTAGGCAGGCCCTCGTCCCATTTGATGTCGAATAATCTTATAGGCTTTGTAGACATAGGTTCATTTTTACGGTATGTCAGAGGCCTTGACGGCCCATATGTATTCATGTTTTAAGTATAATGGTTTGCTGATACGGTGTTTACCCACTTATAGTTGTATATTACAAGATGTGGCCATGCTGGCCCATGATATTTACAAAGAAAAAATGAGTTACAGAGTGGTTCACTCGGTCCAGCACGTCATCAGGTGCTAGCCACGCCTCCCCAGGTTTGGGGCGTGACGAAGTAGTATCAGAGCAGTTCTATCCTAGGGAGTCTACAAGCCGCGTCTAGTAGAATCTTATTTATGGGTGTGTTGTGCACCACACTTATAAGAAGGAAGCTACCGAGTATTTAGGATTGTCACTCTTTCTTCTTACTCTAGATCGTGTGGTAGAGCTCAGTTGTAAGAATTCGAACTCCTAAATTCTATTTTATTTGTAATACAACGATACCTACATACAGAAAAACAGTTGGCAAGAGATTGAATGTGGTTATGGAAGATTCACTTATGCGCACATACAAGAACAGAGTCGTACAGGCTACATGATAGAAAGTAGAAACAGTTACGATATTGGAAGGATTCCAACCACAAATCATGGTGTAAGAAGGAGCCCTAAATGGGGGAATGCCCTGATCTTTGGATCTATTCGCAATACAATTGCCTAGATGGAAAGGACAATATTAAAATATTCGTAAGAGCTATGGGTTATGAGACTGATAAGCGCATCAGTCAACATTCGAGGATGAATGTTCCAAATGGGGGAATGATTTATACCCCATGTTTTTGTACGTAAGAGTACGTTGTATGTCAATTGATGTAAGCTCAGAAATGTCATCTTTGAAAAGTTTATAAAGTAAGTTAATCATGTTACCGTGAAAGTTACAAATATTTTTGATCATGAATAACAAGTACCAAGATAGTTGGAAGGCTTATATGCTAAACGAATTGAAGAAGATAAGTTTTGTCGATTGTCGACAAGTTTGGTATTACATCATGTGCGTCCTGAGGTGATGTATAATGAATATGAGACTTGTTAATCATGACTTGAATGAGTGTAACATAATATTATTATATATTATGTTTGGATATAAAATATAAAGTTTGAAAAAAAATAGATTTAACTTACGGAAAAATCGAGTAAAGATTTACCTTTTAACGAGTTATTTTGAGAAATTAAATTCATAAGGTTTATGATATTATTTTGGGACATATCTCATACCAAAATTAAGGTCTTGGAACCTAGTTTCCAAGGGTCCAAACCATTTATTCATACGACATTGTGGTAGAAAAATATGGATTTTTGAAGTAGCGTCGCCAAGTCACGTTGCCGCACTTCAGAGAAACTGGCAGGTTTATAGGCCAAATTGAGATGCAATTTTCTCCCAATATATTGAGAGTTAAAAGGAGATATTTATATGGAATTAAATCCCCATGTGTCTAGTTTCTAACTCTAAAAACCGTTTTTCAATATGATATAGAAGTAGAGATATACAACGGTCCCAAGTTGCACTGCTCAAGCTGCCAAGCAGGCAGCTTACCCACCTGCTTGGAGAATTGAGGCGGTGGGCTTATAAGTTGTCTTTACCCATTACATTTAGAAAATATCTATAGATTTCTTATACAAAAATACTCTCAAGCTCTCCAAGAACTGGTCCATGATCGCAAGAACCAAACTCAAGAGAAATCAACACAAATCATCATTAAAGGTGTTAAAGACTACAAGAGAATACTTCTATGATGTTGTGGTGTGATTGAGGGCTATTGCGAGCTAAGTTGAGATAGGGTTTCGAGTTATAAATGTTGTACAAGGTATGTATAACATCTTATTTATTGTGCCTAAGGTTAATCTTGTGTTGGTTCTGTTGTTCGAGTGAAAAATCATAAGATAGCACTTGAAAGAACATGGGATATGGTTGTCTTTTTGGTTGGACTGTTTTGTGGCTAAATATATGATTTTTGGTGGCTAGAAATTGTGAAAAATAATTTGATAATTTTTTTGGCTGCTGTTGTTAAGGTTTTCTAGGTATTAGTTATGTTGATTGAAGAAGAAAAGATGAAAAACAAGTGATTGACGTAAAAATTAAGGTGCTAGATATATGGGGCAGTTTTGGAAGGCATTTTGTGGATGTGTTAAACTAGAAATAATATGGTAAATATAAGATGATACTTTGAAGGTTGTAAACTAATTTATGGAATAATAGTTGGATTCAGTTTATATCTTGTTATGAGTAAAAATGAGTATGCCGCTCAATATGATTGTTAAGATAATCGGAGAAACTCATATTGGATTATATTGTTGTTGTTGGGATGTTGATGAACCTTAGTGGTCTTTGGGATGTTTAAAAAATAGGGAAGTTTCTTCCCGGTTTTCCTTGAGTCATACGACTAGCCAAATACGATGGTACGATATTATATGTTAACGGCAATATCATTTCACTTATTGTAGATGCAAGAAGTTGTGTTGAGCTTGGTTAAGTAATAAGGAAGAAATCATACAGGTATGTTAAGGCTAATCCTTCCTTATTTTGGCATGATCTACGCTACGATACGTAAACATAATGCTATTCTTTAAGTGGTTCTACTCTTAGCGGTTAAGGATTTCTATGTTATTCATTCCTGTAAAGTGATATTCAAGCATGTATAAGAATATTCCGAAGCCTCTATTTAAGTATTTGATAAAGATGTTTATGTTTATAATATAGTGATACATGTATCTTCATGTATTTATGACCGTGCTACAGCCGGTTAGAAAGACATGCATCTTCATTTAACACCGAACTACGGCCGGTCGGGCAGTCATGTATTTACCACCGGGCTACGGTCGGTCGGGCAGTTACCACCGCTTAGGAAAATAAGTATCCCTATTTACCACCGATTGGGAAGTTATGCATTTACCATCGAGCTACGGTCGGTCGGGCAATTACCACTGATCAGTTGGGCAGTCATGCATCGATATGGATAATGGTTCCAAAGAGGTTATATATATACATATAAGTATAATAAGTATGCATATACGGTCGCACTTCAGAGGTTCGGGTGATTCTTATATTATTATTATGTTTCAGTTATGCCTTACATACTCGGTACATTATTCGTACTGACGTGCTTTTCGTTGTGGATTTTGCATTCATGCCTGGAGGTATAGGTAATCAGGTTGACGAGCCCTCATAGTGACGAGGTTAGCATTCGGTGAAGGATTGGTAAGACTCCACTTCATTCGAAGTGGAGCCGCGTCTATAAGTCATCGTATCAGAGTTTCGCTACATACTTATGGTTAGACAGGGTCCCTGTCCCATTTGATGTAGAATAATCTTAGAGGCTTTGTAGATATAGGTTCATTTTTACAGTATGTCAGAGGCCTTGACGGTTCATATGTATTCATATTTTAAGTACAATGGTTTGCTGATACAATATATTCCCACTTACAGTTGTACATTACAAGATGTGGCCATGTTGGCCCATGATAGTTACAAAGAAAAAATGAGTTACAGAGTGGTTTGCTCGGGCCAGCGCGGCACCGGGTGCCAGCCACGCCTCCCCAGGTTTGTGGCCTGACAAAAAGATACCAACCAGATGCTGCAGCCGAAGCCACTACAGACCTTACAGTTACCATATTTTCTACAATTGAAAAAGTCTCCTTTTAATCTAGCCCTTCCAGTTGGTTGTGCCCCTTAGAAACAAGTTGAGGTTAATACCTTTCCACCTCCTCTGTAGACTTGTACTTCACTTTGACGACCCATTTACACCCAATAGGAACTTTACACTGGAAGATCAACAATTGTTTGGGTGTGATTATCTTCAATCAGCTTAAATCTTAGCTTTCATAGCATCTATCTACTTGGGATCAATGTTAGATTCTTCATATGATCTAGACATAAATACAACTACGTAGGCAGCAATGGATGCTTTATAGCCAGGAGGCTAACTTGTAGTAGCTGACATACTGAGAAATAGGATATGTACATGAGGATCCTTTGGACTCTACAACATAATCTTTAAGCCATATTGAAGTCTTAGAAGTTCTAGAAGACTTCCTCGGATCAAGTGGAGCCATAAGAGGAGTAGGATTCAATGAATAGGAATGTTCACAATAATCAGGCAAAGGAGCCATATCAGCTGAGGAAGACCCTGCATCAGAAGGAGACTCTCTACCAGAAGATTCAGAGCTGTGAATCGGGCTTAGGAAGAGTGATGTCATATTCTTTGAATTTCATATTAGGAAATAATGGAGAATCATTAAAAACCATTTGTTTGAAAGTAAATATCTCTTCCTTAACAATAGTGTCTCTACTAACAAAGAAAACCTTAGTGTGGAGATCATACAAAATATATCCCTTTTGTATGGAGGAATATCCTAGATGTACAACTGGAACTATTCTAGGACTGAACCATTTTCCTTACATTGGTTGCATAACATAAACTTCCAAAGACTCTTAGGTGTTTTAAGGATGGATTACTTTGGAACGTCATCATAAACGGCGAGACCCCTTTCAAAATAAACATCAGGTAATCTATTGAGCAAGTAGACAATAGTGGTGACACATTCACCCTGGAACTTAAGTGGAAGAAAGACCTAAAGTCTCAAGGCTTTTCCCATATCAATGGTAGATATGTGTCTTCTTTCAACCTCGCCATTCTAGTAATATTTATATACACACGAGCTTTGATGAATGACACCATGATCCTACAACAAACTAGTCACCTGCTCATTAAATAATTCAGTGTCATTGTCTGACCTTAGACATTTAACTTTGTAAGGGAACTGGTCTTGGACAAATATCAAATAATACTTCAAAATCACTACATATTCAGCCTTGATACCCATTAAAAATATCCAAGTGTACCTGAAGAAATCATTCCCCTGAGTCATAAGGTATCTCTTACGGCCATGAGTTGGGACTCTATATGCCCCCCATATGTCAGCATATATAATAGCAAAAGGATACTTAGAGCAAGAATTACTAACTGGAAAAGACAATCTAGTTTGATTATCAATAGGAAAAAAAATACATTAATGGTATTTAGTTGAGCATTAGGCAAACTACTTATTCTCTTCAGAACCTTCAAAGGTGCATGCCCTAACTTTTTATGCCACATGGACGTAATAGTAGAACTTTCATCAACATTGAAACAAAATGCATTAGTATATCGGAATCACTAGAAGTGGTATTTACAAATGTGATAGAAGACACAAGATCCTGATCTAAGAACTTCACTGAACCTTCCTATATTTCTGGATTGAGAACGTAGAGACCACACTCTTCTTTACCAATCCCCACCACCTTCCTACTTAAGAGCTCCTGAAAGATACAAAAATCAGGAAAGAAGGCAACAAAGCAACCTAGTTCCTTTTTAATCTTTTAAACTGACTGCAGATTGTATTTGAACTCTGGAATATATAAAACATGATTCACTGACTTATCCTTGAAGATTGAGGATTCACTAATGTGACTAATGACATCTTGTTCACCAGTAGGTTGGTGAACCTTATTTTTGTCCAAATTTATCAACTCATTGATCTCTTTTAGCTAGTTTATCACGACCCAAAATCCATATAGTTGTGATGGCACCTAACCCAACTCACTATGTAAGCCAACTTACAGTCAACAAATTCAAATAAAAATGATAAAAAATAAATAAATAATGAATTAACTGAAATTTCTATACAATATCTCAAGGTGCTGTAGTACAAATCATGATCCATTGAGACTTAGATTTACAAATTTAGTATGGATATAAATACAACATCTGCTTGGAATATACATAAACATATTACAAATCAATAAACATATTACAAATATGAAATTATCAAGGACAAGAGGCAGCTATATCCATAAAGCAGGTACATCTTCAATGCCAGTTCCCGCCATACACATCAGTATCAGCTCCAAGATTTTCACGCAAGGTGCAAAAGTGTTGTATGAATACAACCAACCCCACGTACTCGATAAGTGACAAACCTAACCTAAGGTTGAAATAAGTGAAGATCTCAGAAGAAGGTCAATTTCCAACTTCAATGATCAATAACAACACGGGATATAATGATGACAGTAATAGTAAATAACTCAAAGGGCATCGTGTACAACTCGTTTACAAATACAGAAAATTAGACATGTTTTACAAGTATAATAGTTAAAGCCCAAATATTTAGTTACTGGCACTATGTTGGCCAACCAGGTAGGGTAGTTCGTGACCCTTACCACATTTGCCATCAGGCTTCAGTTTCCAAGGCTTCTGCTTGACTGTTGGCTTGGCGGGGTCAATGGGCAATCAGTGCGAGACGATGGTAGTGCTTAGTCCAGGCATATTATCATACGAACAAGAGAATACAATGATGTATTGTTGGAGAGCTCTACCAATTCTTTCTTCTATCCTGCCTCTAGGTGGATGCTGACTCAAGTCTCCTTTAAGTCTTCTACATTTCCCAGATTGATCACCTTTGTTTCTTCAAGATTGGGCTTCCTCTGGCTTTCTAACTGTTCAATGTCCTTGTGGTAGGTTCTTGGGCATCATACCCTCATCATACTCTTCGTAGTTTGGATAATTTTTCTCGAGGGTTTCGTTACATGTAATAATCATGGAACTCGGTTTTTTATTAATTTGATCACCGAAAAGATAAGTCGAGTATAAAAAAGCTAAAGACAAGTTTGCAATGATTTTTGGAAAAAATAATACTTTATTTCATTGTAAGGAACGTCTCAGTGTTCAAAGAGGTGATTTAACAAAAAACACTAACACGATTCAAGACTCAATTGACCATGAAGTTTTCAAAAGTTACTACAATTCCATGTCACACCTCATTTTTCACTACCCCGGATTAATGAAGGGGTAGTAAGGGAGTTTTTCCACTTTAAGTAACATTATTCAGTTTTGGGATTTATTATTATTTTCAGAGTCGCCATCCGGATTTTATACGGTGTTCCGGAACACCAGCTATTTATTGAAATCCCAAACCGAGGAAATTTTTGACTCTGTTTAAAAATGTCTGCGTACTAGAAATCCGAGTAAGAAATTCTGTTAACCAGGGAGAAGGTGTTAGGCACTCCCGAATTCCGTGGTTCTAGCACGGTCGCTTAACTATTAATATATGGCCTAATTATCTAATTATTCACGTATTTTAGCCTATTGTGCATATAGCCTTTTTAACTTTTTAGCCGCTTTTTAATATTTATGGATTTATCTTGAAACAAGTCACGATGGCGTGCACTTGTTTATTTTTTGACATATTATAACTGCGCCACATGAAATGCACCCACAATTACAATATGTAATTTTTATTATAATTTGAAGTTGAAGAAGGGGACATGAGTTGTCACACCCGAGTGTAGATTACGTAGTCAAGACTATGGTCATGACGGTTTTATAGTGCCTATTTGAGGCGATGTTTGATTATTCCTTATGTTTTCTATTTGAAGGAGCATTTTGGTTTTAAGATCAATTAGGATGTTTATGGATTTAATCCTAAATAAATCACGATGGCGTGCATTTGTTGTTTTTGAGCACACAACAAACACGTCACATGAAATGCACCCGTGCTTGCTATGTTCATTTTTATTAATTGTTTAGAGTTGAGGGCCGGGCGCATGAGTTGCCACTCCCGAGTGTAGGTTATGGTAATTTGAGATAATTTTCGATCACTTACTGAATTTCAAACTAAAGGGGTGTTTTTCCTTTCTGCCTAGAGGATATGTAGAGAATTATCTAAAATTAAGTTCACTAAACTAAAGGACATGATACTTAGGCTATGGCCACATTTTAGCCCCATTTTTATCGTTTAACCATTTGGCCAATCCTAATTGTGGCTAATTTCGCAAGAGAGAGTAACTATACATCTTAATTATAGCATATTAACGAGGAAAAATTACAGGTTGACAAATTACATACTTGAAAGGTCAAATAAACACATAGATCATTAATTGAATGGTTTTATCAAATTCGGATATCCTAGACCCATGCATATATGTTTCATATATTAAATCCTACATGTGGTTATGGATTCTGGAATTTGAAAAATACAAAGTGGATCTGATGAGAAACGCCTTAAATGACAAAATCATATTTGTATATACTTCGAAACTCCTTTGATCTAAAAATAATCATTTTTCTCAGAATTTCAATGGGTATTTACAGGGATTTAGGAAGACCAATTTGAGCACAAAGTTGTAGAAAAGAGGTTTCGAAAAAAGAACGCTTTTGAATTTTTAATCAAATCTGAATACTTAAACAATTGATGCCTGAAAATTTGTATTTAATTTTTGAAGACACACAGCCATGAGGCTAAAAGCTTTTCGTATTTTTCAGGCCCCAGAAACCGTGTTCAAGCTATTTTAAACCATGTCAAGCCATTGTCAATAGTTTGGCCCATTTTCAAATGTTAAACTGTCTAAAAATGTCCGTTCGAATCTAGTTTAAAATCTGAAACTAAATACACACATTTCCTCAAAATTACAAATATAATGTCCAGTCTTCTATTACAATAGTTCTGAAAATAAATTACAAATGAATTACAGCTTGACTACTACTATCAAGATATATTTTGCAGAAGAAAGAAAACTAAAAGAAGATTTTGACTAATTTTTATGACTTGAATTCCCTTAAGGCCCTACATTTGAGCCCTCATTTGTAATTTTTAGAACATCTCAACTAATTAGGTGTTATGTAACTACAAAAACCAAACGGACCATGGAGAGGTCAGTTTTAGTTCTGATAAAGCTTGTGTTCAAATCATATTACCTGGCAGAATTATTTATGCACTTTCTCAGGGTGAATGTGATCATAAAAGGATCCACTCACCTCCGGACTTGTCATTTTTACACTTGGGACCTTCAGTCCATATTAGTTCCTTAACTTGATTATTTAGGCGTTTTAAGAGGATAAATCTGATCATAATGAAGGATTCCAGATTCTTTCCTCTAGTGAGCCTTTGATTATCCACTTTAAATCCTTTGAAATGAAAATTTTCGGCAAGTTAAATAGCCGCTTATGCACTGTCATGGGACGAATTTGACTATCAAAGAGTCAAATTCATCTACCTTAGTGCTAACATTAACATAATTCTAAACTATATGGTGCTTTAATTATCTAGGCATTTTTTAGGGGATGAATTTGACCATTCAAAGGTTCAAATTCCTCACCTTAGTGTCCTTCTTAACTACATAATTTATACCCTTTTTGAGGGGGTAAACTTCAGCCAACTAGTGTTTATGCACTACTATGGGGTGAATTTGACTATCAACAAGTCAAATTCATCTACCCTAGTGCTAATACTAACTTATCTAGATACTTGCTTGTTGAATCTCTTTAGTGACCAAAGAAATTCAATTGAAAGCATATTTTGTGCACTATTAGGGAAAGAATCTGACTATAGAAAAGGCCAGATTCAATCATCCTACTGCAGCTTGTTCTATTATTTGGAACTATGAATATTAACTAAACAGTCATTAAACAACATACACCAACCAAAAAATACCAATTTCAAAACAGTATTTGTCACATTCACAGGTTCATTATCATGCTAACAAACATCTATAAAATCACATTTACGTACAGTAGAAGAAACAACCTTATTTATCAAGAACAACAAGCTTAAGCAATAAGTAAAAGAAGAGAATTCCAATCCAGCATTTCATTGAGAACAAGAAGAGTTAATATATACCTTTTTAAGAGTAAAACAGCAGAAAATTTGACCAAATAAAGGTCAGATGCTAAAAAACTGGAGATCAACACATCAACTAACAGGCAACAAGACCAGCAATAGAGAAACCCAGAAAGTGAGAGCTTGAAAAACCAGAAATTGAAGCATGGCCAGCAAAAACAATAGATTTCAATCGGATAAACTTTCAAAACCCAGAAAAAAACCCAGTCAGCTACCACCCAAGTTCAAGAATACCAAGACTGAGGAAAACCAGATTTTTTCAGATATTTCTATACCTAATCTAGTGTTCTTTCAGTATAGGATTTCTATTGTGTGTGTCTATGTGAAATTTCTGTATCCAGAGTTTCAGCAGGCAAAAAGGTTCAAAAAGCCAGTCCAGAATATGTAAAAAGAAAGTCTATTTATAGGGAGCTCAAGGATGGGATATGCTTTGGCCTATTCCTCATTCAAGAGCTGAAAATAGTACAAAATAGTGCATAGGGCAGCTGTCAACCTTTTCTTTGGGACAGTTGCCCCTATTCTAGAACCTTCCTCTTTAGAAAATACCCTTTTACCCTTAAAAATCTGATTTCCTAAACTGAGTTACCTAATGTACCCCTTGGAGTCCCTGAATTTACCATTGGGTAATCAGGGGTACTCATTTGGGTTATTATTTAACTCTAGTTACCTAACCCTAGTCAGGTTCCTTAGTTAACTAGGACTGATAAGTATTATTAGCTTGATGCTAGTTTACTTGGTTTAATTAAGACTAATCTTGATTCTTTAAGCTTAGGTTAGTTGACTTGTGTTAATCAAGTTGACCTAGTTGATTATCTTAATTATTACTTAGGACTTAAACTGATTGTTTAAGATGTTAATAACCAAGGTTGATTCTATTAAACAAGTAACCTTTGAAAACATTGTCAATAGTTAAGTTGAATCTTGAATTCAGGATTAAAGCAAATTAACCCATGACCAAACACTGGTACAAGGTTAACTAACCTATTAATTAATTAAGTAGTTAAACAACTAACTCAATTTCAAGTCTTCTGAAGCTCGATCTTGAGTCTTGGCTGCTTCTTTAAATAGACTCTGATCTGAATCTTGATGCTTGTTAGTTGCAGGTGCTGGTTCAAACTTCTTCAGCTTTTCGGATCAAGAATGGACATGCATAGCTTGTGACTTCAATATGTCTCGAGCATTCCACATCTTTTCCGCTTCTGTACTTTGGGGTTCGACTCTTTCCTTTTCATCTTTTATTTTATTCTTAATTGATACGTCTTCTTTTGGTCATCTCGAATCCATTGTCCTAAATTGTAATCTGCAGAAAATCAAAACCAAACGGGCGAAATTTTCTGCCCCAGTTTTTACCAGTAAAATTTCTCGAGTTATTTGTAATAAAATCTATGCTACTTTATTATTGAAAGCAATGAAGATCCGGGAGCAGTGCACCCGGAGTTATTGTAGACTAGGGAGTGGATACCCTATGTCTCAAAGCAAGATCAACTAGGGGTTGGAGACCCTATGTTGTAAAATAAAATTAACTAGGGATTGTATACCATATGTTAGAAAAGAAATCAACTAGGAGATGTATACCCTTCACTGGAAAAGAAAAACATCAGTTAGGGAATGTATACCCTTAACTGGAAAAGCAAAAATTCAGTTAGGGAATGTATACCCTTAACTGGAAAAGATAAACATCAATTAGGGAATGTATACCCTTAATTGGAAAAGAAAAGCATCAGTTAGGGAATGTATACCCTTAATTGGAAAAGAAAAGCATCAGTTAGGGAATGTATACCCTTAATTGGAAAAAGAAAAGCATCAGTTAGGGAATGTATACCCTTAACTGGAAAAGGAGGCATCAATTAAGGAATATACACCCTTAATTGGAAAAGAAAACATAAGTTAGGGAATGTATACCCTTAATTGGAAAAGCAAAACATCAGTTAGGAAATGTATACCCTTAACTGGAAAAGGAAGCATCAATTAGGGAATGTATACCCTTAATTGGAAAAGAAAAGCATAAGTTAGGGAATGTATACCCTTAATTGGAAAAGAAAAGCACTAGTTAGGGAATGTATACCCTTAATTGGAAAAGCAAAACATCAGTTAGGGAATGTATACCCTTAACTGGAAAAGGAAGCATCAATTAGGGAATGTATGCCCTTAATTGGAAAAGAAAAGCATCAGTTAGGGAATGTATACCCTTAATTGGAAAAGAAAAGCATCAGTTAAGGAATGTATTACCCTTAACTGTAAAAGGAAGCATCAATTAGGGAATGTATATGTCACGGCCCCAAATCCTAACCGGCTATGATGGCGCCTATCGTGGAACTAGGCTAGCCGACTACCGCGTGTTCACGTTTCCTTTTGAAAATCCCATTTAAGTTTCAAGAAATTTATAACAATATACAGAAAGTTCTTAATATAATAGGCAAATTTTATATACAGTACTGCCATCCCCAAAACCCGGAGCCAACATGTCATTATCATCTAGAGAAATAAGCCAAAATAAACTATTATAACACAAAACTTTCAAATCAAAGATAAATACAACAAGAAGGGAAAACAGAGATGCTGCGAACGCTGAACAACTACCTCTATATCCCACAAATCCGGCTCTGCTGCGATATATATATATATATAAAAGCTAACGCTCGATATCTTCTCCTGAATCTGCACACAGAGGTGCAGGGAGTAATGTGAGTACGCCAACTCAGTATTAATGGAAATAACTCAAGTCTAAGCAGCAAGGAATCACATAAAAATCAATGCCATCAAGTCACAATATACACAGTCTTACTTTCCAATAGTATACATAGATATACAAAATCGTCATGCCTTAGAAATCAACTTCACGAAAGTCCTTAAAACAATGCACATTTTTAACAACTTTAAAACAAGGATTTGGTATGCAAATGAATGTAGTAAAATCATAAGTAGCCCCTCGGGCAAAACATGTTTCATAATCAGCCCCTCGGGCATGCCTCACAATCCCTCAGCACCTCACAATCACTCAGCACCTCACAACCACTCATGCCTCCCAATCACTCGCACTCGGTGTGCTCACTGGGGGTGTGTACAGACTCCGGAAGGGCTCCTTCAGCCCAAGCGCTGATATCACTCAGCACCTCACCATCACTCTTGGCCCTCGGCCACACTCGGTGGAACCACTCGAAAAGCCCCTCGGGCAAAGTAATAGAGCGGGGTACTTGACCCGAAAACATCATTTTAATGCTCATGTAGTGTAAATCAGGCTGAGTTTCAAATAAAACAGTATGCACAATGATGCTGAGTAAAATCATCAACAGGTAGTGAGGAAAACAGCAGTAAAANACCTCACAATCACTCAGCACCTCACAACCACTCATGCCTCCCAATCACTCGCACTCGGTGTGCTCACTGGGGGTGTGTACAGACTCCGGAAGGGCTCCTTCAGCCCAAGCGCTGATATCACTCAGCACCTCACCATCACTCTTGGCCCTCGGCCACACTCGGTGGAACCACTCGAAAAGCCCCTCGGGCAAAGTAATAGAGCGGGGTACTTGACCCGAAAACATCATTTTAATGCTCATGTAGTGTAAATCAGGCTGAGTTTCAAATAAAACAGTATGCACAATGACGCTGAGTAAAATCATCAACAGGTAGTTAGGAAAACAGCAGTAAAAACTCCCTCAAAAGGTCTAAATAGATCGACACGAGGCCCCAAACACGGGTTACATCCCAAGTATTTCAAAAATCTTTAGAACATAATTTAACATAAGATTTTGAGTAAATATGCAACTCATTAGTTACCGCGGAGAGGACCTAGTCCAATCCAAAAATTAATACGCGCCACATACACGTCATCTGACTTGTGCGCCATTCCAAAATCAGTGAGAAAATAATGCAGTTCGGGGTTCCATACCCTCAGGACAAGATTTAAGACCATTACTTACCTCTACCGGGCCGCGACACTAGTCTGCTCTGCCTTTGCCCCTCAAATTGGCTCCCGATTGCTCCGAATCTAGCCAAAACCAGTTTAACATCATTAATATATACTCAAGGAACACAACCCGATCGAAAATTATCAATTTAATCAAAAATCTCGAAATTCGGCCAAAATCGAGCCCCGGACCCACTCTCAGAATTCGATAATTTTTACATCATTAGAACCCTCGTCCTCCTACGATTCTATACATATAAAGAACACTAAAATCGGACCATAATTGCCCACTCAAATCCTCAAAAGGAAAATAAATTTCTCATGGACCCTTCTTCCCCAACTTGGCTAAATTTCCAGAATTTTTGTGGTTTAATCACTTAAGAATTGACATCGAAATGTGTTATGAACTTGAAATTCTTACCTCCAGATGATTTTCCTTGATTCCCCTTCAATTCTCTTTCAAATGCTCTCAAGTACGCATGCAACAATGGAGAAAATAACAACCAAATTCGCACTTCTGGCCTTTTAAACATTCTGCCTAGCTAAAATAATTCCTTCACTACGATCGCAAACTTTGGCACGCGATCGCGAAGAACAAACTTGCTGCCCCATCAATTTACCTTACGCGATCGCAGACAACCTCACGCGATCACGATTCATCAAGAATTAAACCCACGCGATCCCAAACCATTCCATGAGATCGCGAAGAACAAAGCTCAACTCACCCACGCGCCCCTTTAACTCTACACAATCGCAAACAAGACCACGCGATCGCACTGACCAAACACTCATACTCACACGATCGCAAACCATTCCACGCAATCGCGATTAACAAAAATCCTACCTCACCAATTAACCCTACGCGGTCGCAAACATCCTCATGCGATCGCGTAGAAGGAAACCAGAACCTTACACCAGCAGCAATTTGCCAAGAATTCAAGCCAAAAGTTGGTCCGTTAACCATCCGAAACACACCCGAAGCCCTCGGGACCTCAACCAAAAATACCAACGTATCCCCTAACATCATTCAAACTTAGTCGAGCCTTCGAAACACCAAAAACAACACGAGAACATCAAATTTACATCAAATTCAAGCCTAAGAACTTTGAAACTTCCAAATTTTGCCAACTACGTCGAAACTAACAAAAAAACCTCTGATTAACCTGAAATTTTGCAAACATATCCAAAATGACATTACGAAACTGTTCCAACTTCCGGAATTCCATTCCGACCCTGATAGCCTATTTTCCACTGCCGACCGGAAATCGCCAAAAACTAACTTTCGCCAATTCAAGCCTAATTCTACACCGGACATCACAAAAATATTCTGAACACACTCCTAAGTCCCAAATCACCTAACGAAGCTATCTGATCCATAAAATCCGCATTCCGAGGTCATTCCCCAATAAGTAAGCTCTCAATTGACTTTCTCAACTATTAGGCTACTTTAAAAGGCTAAATGCCCAAACTCTCACCATAACTACTCCGGACCCCAAACCAACTGATCCAACACATCAAAAACAAGATAGCGATACATAACAAATGCAGAATTAGGGGAAATGGGGTAAATCTCACAGAATGACATGTCGGGTCGTTACATCCTCCCCCTCTTAAACAAACGTTCATCCTCGAACGGGTCTAGAAACATACCTGGAGTCTCGAATAAGTGAGGGTATCTGTCCCGCATCTCCCGCTCGGTCTCCCAGGTGGCATCCTCCACCGGCTGCCCTCTCCACTGAACCTTAACTGAAGCTATATCCTTAGACCTAAGCTTCCTGACCTGGCGACCCAAAACATGGGAAGGGCCACCAACATACTTCTGGAGCATCGAAACATGGAATACTGGATGAATACTTGATAAACTGGGAGGCACAGCAAGCCTATAGGCCACCTCCCCAACCCTCTGAAGTACCTCAAATTGTCCAATGAACCTAGGACTCAGCTTTCCTCTCTTCCTGAATCTCATAACACCCTTCATGGGTGATACCTTCAGCAACACCTTATCCCCAACCATGAAAGACACATCTCGGACCTTCCGGTCCGCATAACTCTTCTGCCTAGACTGCGTTGTGCGAAGCCGCTCCTGAATCAACTTTGCCTTACTCAAAGCATCTTGAACCAAGTCTGTGGTCAATAGCCTAACCTCGCCCGGCTCAAACTAACCAACCGGAGATATACACCTCCTACCATACAAGGCCTCATACGGAGACATCTGAATACTCGA
Source organism: Nicotiana knightiana (assembly GCA_005239525.1). NCBI lineage: Eukaryota > Viridiplantae > Streptophyta > Magnoliopsida > Solanales > Solanaceae > Nicotiana > Nicotiana knightiana. Next base: position 23,642 of record ML422571.1, read on the forward strand.
CTGATAGCTGTTATTATATGCAAACTCCGTTAGTGGCAGAAACTGATCTCATGAACCACCAAAGTCAATCACACAAGCACGCAACATGTCCTCCAAAATATGAATGGTACGCTCTAACTTCCCGTAGGTTTGAGGATGAAACGCTGTGCTCAACTCGACCTGAGTACCCAACTCTCTGTGCACGGCTCTCCAAAACTAGGACGTGAACTGAGTGCCTCTGTCGGAAATGATAGAAACTGGAACCCCATGCAAACAGACAATCTCCCTAATATAAATCTCAGCTAACCTCTCTGATTAATACGTAGTGCCAACAGGAATGACGTGCGTGGACTTGGTCAGTCGATCCACAATAACCCATATAGCATCAAACCTCTTCGAAGTCTGTGGGAGTCCAACTACGAAGTCCATGGCGATCTGCTCCTACTTCCACTCCGGAATATCCAACCTCTGAAGCAATCCACCTGGTCTCTGGTGCTCGTACTTGACCTACTGACAGTTGAGACACCGAGCCACAAACTCCACAACATCTTTCTTCATTCTCCTCCACCAATAATGCTGCCTCAAATCCTGATACATCTTTGCGGCACCCGGATGGATGGAATACCGCGAACTATGAGCCTCTGCTAGAATCAAATCTCGAATTCCATCTACATTGGGCACGCAAATCTGGCCTGCATCCTCATGACCCCATCATCACCAATAACCATATCTCTAGAATCACCGCGACTTACCCTGTCCTGAAGAACAAGCAAATGTGGATCATCATACTGGCGTGCTCTAATCTGATCGTAAAGAGAAGACCTGGAGGCTACACAAGCCAACACCCGCGGGGGTTCTGATAGATCCAATCTCACCAAATGACCTGCTAAGGCCTGAACATCAAGAGCTAATGGCTGCTCTGCTACTGGAAGGTAAGATAAACTCCTCAAACTCTCTGCTCTGCGACTCAAGGCATCGGTCACTACATTGGCCTTCCCCAGATGATATAAAATAGTGAGGTCATAATCCTTGAGGAGATCTAACCATCTCCTCTGACGCAAATTCAAGTCCTTCTGCCTCAGCAGGTACTGCAAACTGCGATGATCAATGAAAATCTCACACTGCACTCCATACAGATAATGCCGCCAAATCTTCAAGGCATGAACAATGGCAGCTAAATCAAGATCGTGCACTGGATAATTCTTCTCGTGCACCTTCAACTGTCTGGACACGTAGGCAATCACCCTACCGTCCTGCATCAATACCGCTCCCAAGCCAACTCTGGAAGCATCACAATAAATTGTGTAAGAACCCGAACCAGCAGGCAAAACTAGTACTAGAGTTGTAGTCAATGCTGATTTGAGCTTCTGAAAGCTCTCCTCACACTCATCAGACCATCTGAATAGAGCACCCTTCCGGGTCAATCTTGTCAAAGGCGAAGCTATCGAAGAGAATCCCTCGACAAGCGACGGTAATATCCCATCAAACCAAGGAAACTCCTAATCTCTATAGCTGAGGACGGTCTGGGCCAACTCTGCACCGCCTCTATATTCTTTGGATAAACCTGAATCCCCTCACTGGACACCACGTGCCCTAAGAAAGCTACCGATCCCAGCCAAAACTCACACTTGGAGAATTTCGCATAAAGCTTCTCCTCCCTCAATCTCTGTAACACAACTCTCAAATGCTGAGCATGCTCTTCTTGGCTACGAGAATAAACCAGGATGTCATCAATGAACACAATGAGGAAGGAATCAAGATAAGGCTGAAACACGTTGTTCATCAATTTCATGAACGCAGCTGGGGCATTGGTCAGCCCAAACGACATAACTAACAACTCATAATGACCATACCTAGTCTTCAAAGCAGTCTTCGGGATATCAGAATCCCGAATCCTCAACTGATGGTACCCAGATCTCAAATCAATCTTGGAAAATACTCTGGCTCCCTGAAGCTAGTCAAACAAATCATTAATACGGGGCAAGGGATACCGGTTCTTCACTGTAACCCTATTCAACTGTCGAAATCGATACACATACGCATGGACCCATCCTTCTTCTTAACGAACAATATCGGTGCACCCCAAGGTGACACACTAGGCCGAATGAACCCCTTATCCAGGAGCTCCTGAAGCTGTTCAATCCCTTTAGCTCCGCTGGTGCCATACGATATGGTGGAATAGAAATAGGCTGAGTTCCTAGCACCAGGTCAATACCAAAATCAATATCCTTGTCAGGTGGCATGCCTGGCAGGTCTGTAGGAAACACATCCGGAAAATCAGGGACCACGGGTACTGAATCAATAGCGGGAGTCTCACCACCGACATCCTTTCACAAAGGCCAAATAATATAAACACCCCTTTTTAACCATGCGTCGAGCCTTGAAGTAAGAAATCACCCTACTAGGCATATACTCGGAAGAACCTCTCCACTCAACCCTCGGACATCCTGGCATAGCTAAGGTCATGATCTTAGCGTGAGAATCAAGAACAGCATGGCACAGAGATAACCAATTCATGCCCAATATCACATCAAAATCGACCATGCTGAGTAACAGTAGGTCCACTCGGGTCTCCAAACCACCAATAGATATCATGCATGACCGATACACGTGGTCCACAACAACAGTATCGCCCACCATAGTCGACACATGAACAGAGGTGACCAGAGACTCACGGGGCACATCCAGAAAACTGGAAAAATATGAAAAAACGTAGGAATATGTGGAACTAGGGTCAAATAAAGCCAAGGCATCACGGCAACAATACCTGCAATCATAGTATCTGAAGCCATAGCATCTGTCCTGGCTGGAAATTCATACATACGAGCCTGACCTCCCCCTGCTCGACCTCCCCCTCTAGGGCGGCCTCTAGATGACTAACCACCACCCCTGGCTGCCTGGGCAGGTGGTGAAGTGACTGGAGCTGAAGTCGAGGGCTGGCCCCTCTGCTGAGAAGATCCACCAGAACGGCGGGGACACTGCCTCCACCCGTACCCGAACTCTCCACACTCAAAACAACTCCCTGGAGCTGGAAGCGGGGATTGATAGAAACCCCTAGCACCCGTACAATCACTAGAAGACTCCTGCATAGAAGAACCCTGAACTGGAGGTGCTCGAGCTGTATGAGCTGGGAGGGAACCAAATGAAGTACGGCCTGACTGAGAACCACGGGGACCCTTCCCCGAAGATGCACCACTATAAGTTGGACGACCTGACTGAGGAGGCCTAAATGGACGGCCCCTACCCTGCGGAAACTTTCCCCTAAAGGGAGAACCACTGGAGCTGCCCAAACCACGAGGCCTCTTGGCCTCCCTCTCCTCCCGCTCCTGGCGGCGAACAGACTCAATATCTCGAGCTATGTCAACAACCTGCTCGAATGAAGCACCTGATACTCTTTCCCGAGTCATAAACAACTGAAGCTGATAAGAAAGACCATCTAAAAATCTCCTCACCCTCTCCCTATCAGTAGGGATAATCTCAGAAGAATGCCTAGCTAAATCGAAAAAATCTCATCTCGTACTAAGTGACTGATAACTCTCCCTGGCGCAGCTGCTCAAACTGCCTACGCTGCTCCTCTCTATGGGACTGAGGAACATACTTCTCCAAAAATATCGTGGAGAACTCCTGCCAGGTAAGAGGTGTTGAACCAACCGATCTACGCCTCTCGAAAGACTCCCACTAAGTAAGGGCAGCACCCGTGAACCAAAATGTAACAAACGAGACCCCACTGGTCTCCAGAATACCCGCGGTGCGCAGTATCCTCTAGCACCTATCTAGAATCCATGGGCATCCTCGCCCTCTCTACCGCTAAAAGTCGGAGGCTGAAGTCTGTTGAACCTCTCCAACCTGCGCTGCTCGTCCTCAGGCATAGCAGGGACCACATAATCCTGAACTGGAGCAGGTGGTTGTGCTGGGGCTGCTCCCGGTGCCTGAATACCCTGTGCAGCCTGCTCAGGTGCCCGGGCAGCTGGAGTCTGATTGCCTCCCCCGGTCTGAGCTGTGGTGGCAGTAGAAGACATGGCGACTGCCTGAGCCAAANTCCCCTAAAGGGAGAACCACTGGAGCTGCCCAAACCACGAGGCCTCTTGGCCTCCCTCTCCTCCCGCTCCTGGCGGCGAACAGACTCAATATCTCGAGCTATGTCAACAACCTGCTCGAATGAAGCACCTGATACTCTTTCCCGAGTCATAAACAACTGAAGCTGATAAGAAAGACCATCTAAAAATCTCCTCACCCTCTCCCTATCAGTAGGGATAATCTCAGAAGAATGCCTAGCTAAATCGAAAAAATCTCATCTCGTACTAAGTGACTGATAACTCTCCCTGGCGCAGCTGCTCAAACTGCCTACGCTGCTCCTCTCTATGGGACTGAGGAACATACTTCTCCAAAAATATCGTGGAGAACTCCTGCCAGGTAAGAGGTGTTGAACCAACCGATCTACGCCTCTCGAAAGACTCCCACTAAGTAAGGGCAGCACCCGTGAACCAAAATGTAACAAACGAGACCCCACTGGTCTCCAGAATACCCGCGGTGCGCAGTATCCTCTAGCACCTATCTAGAATCCATGGGCATCCTCGCCCTCTCTACCGCTAAAAGTCGGAGGCTGAAGTCTGTTGAACCTCTCCAACCTGCGCTGCTCGTCCTCAGGCATAGCAGGGACCACATAATCCTGAACTGGAGCAGGTGGTTGTGCTGGGGCTGCTCCCGGTGCCTGAATACCCTGTGCAGCCTGCTCAGGTGCCCGGGCAGCTGGAGTCCGATTGCCTCCCCCGGCCTGAGCTGTGGTGGCAAAAGAAGACGTGGCAACGACCTGAGCCAAACCGGTGCATACTGAAAATATCTGAGACAGGGCCTCCTGATGACCGGGAATAACTATAGGCATTTCTGGTGCCTGAGCCTGTCCCGCTGGGACACCATTGGCGGGAACCTGATCATGATCAATAGGGGGATCCTGAGGTACTGCCTCGGCTGTTGCACGGGATGGCCCCCTACCTCTACCACGGCCTTGACCTCTCGCTGGTCTAGCCGGTGACTGGTCACTCTAATCGGTATAGTGTGTCCTCACCATCTGTGAGAGAATGAAGCAACGTAAGTTCAGATTTCAAGAATTAATAGATCAGCACGAAAGAGTTCAAGAAAGATAGAATGTTTCCTAAAAGTTCGGCAGCCTCTCGAAGATAAGTACAAATGTCTCTGTACCGATCCGCAAGAATCTACTAAACCTGTTCATGATCGTCGAGTCCTATGTAACCTAGGGCTCTGATACCAAACTGTCATGACCCCAAATCCTAACTGGCCGTGATGGTGCCTATCGTGGAACTAGGCTAGAGGACTACCGCGTGTTCACATTTCCTTTTGAAAATCCTATTTAAGTTTCAAGCAATTCATAACAATATACAGAAAGTTCTTAATATAATAGGCAAATTTTATATACAGTACTTCCATCCCCAAAAACCAGAGCCAACATGTCATGAGCATCTACAGAAATAAGCCAAAATAAACTATTATAATACAAAACCTTCAAATCAAAGCTAAATACAATAAGAAGGGAAAACAGAGATGCTGCGAACGCTGAACAACTACCTCTATATCCCACAAATCCGGCTCCGCTGCGATATATATATATATAAAAGCTAACGCTCGATATTTGCTCCTGAATCTGCACACAGAGGTGCAGGGATGACTACGCCAACTCAGTAGTAATGGAAATAAATCAAGTCTAAGCAGAAAGGAATCACATAAAAATAATTGTCATCAAGTCAAAATATACACGGACTTACTTTCCAATAGTATACATAGATATACGAAATCGTCATGCCTTAGAAATCAACTTCACGAAAGTCCTTAAAACAATGCACATTTTTAACAACTTTAAAACAAGGATTTGGTATGCAAATGAATGTAGAAAAATCNAACACTCGGTGGAACCACTCGAAAAGCCCCTTGGACGAAGTAATAGAACGGGGTATTCGACCCGAAAACATCATTTTAATGCTCATGTAGTGTAAATCAGGCTGACTTTCAAATAAAATAGTATGCACAATGATGTTGAGTAAAATCATCAACAGGTAGTGAGGAAAACAGCAGTAAAAACGCCCTCAAAGGGGTCTAAACAGATCGGCACAATGGAGGAAATAACAACCAAATTCGTACTTCTGGCCTTTTAAACATTCTGCCCAGCTAAAATAATTCTTTCACTGCGATCGCAAACTTTGGCACGCGATCGCGAAGAACAAACTTGCTGCCCCATCAATTTACCTTATGCGATCGCAGACAACCTCACGCGATCGCGATTCATCAAGACTTAAACCCATGCGATTGCAAACCATTCCACGCGATCGCGAAGAACAAAGCTCAACTCACCCCCGCGCCCCTTTAACTCTACACGATCGCAAACAAGACCACGCGATTGCACTGAACAAACACTCATACTCATGCGATCGCAAACCATTCCATGCGATCGCGATTAACAAAAATCCTTCCTCACCAATTAACCCTATGCGATCGCAAAAATCCTCACGCGATCGCGTAGAAGGAAACTAGAACCTTACACCAGCAGCAATCTGCCCAGAATTCAAGCCAAAAGTTGGTCCGTTAACCATCCGAAACACACCCGAGGCCCTCAGGACCTGAACCAAACATACCAATGTATCCCATAACATCATTCAAACTTAGTCGAGCCTTCGAAACACTAAAAACAACACGAGAACACCAAATTTACATCAAATTCAAGCCTAAGAACTTTGAAATTTCCAAATTTCGCCAACTACGTCGAAACCAACAAAAACACCTCCGATTAACCTGAAATTTTGCAGATATATCCAAAATGACATTACGAAACTGTTCCAACTTCCAGAATTCCATTCCGACCCTGATAGCCTATTTTCCACTGCCGGCCGAAAATCGTCAAAAATTAACTTTCGCCAATTCAAGCCTAATTCTACAACGGACATCACAAAAATATTCTGAACACACTCCTAAGTACCAAATCACCTAACGAAGCTATCCGAGCCATAAAATATGCATTCTGAGGTCGTTCCCCAATAAGTTAACTCTTAGTGGACTTTCTCAACTATTAGGCTACTTTAAAAGGTTAAATGCCTAAACTCTCACCATAACTACTCCGGAGCCCAAACCAACTGATCCAACACATCAAAAACAAGATAGTGATACATAACAAATGCAGAAATAGGCGAAATGGGGTAAATCTCACGGAACGACCGGTCGGGTCGTTACAGTATACCCTTAATTGGAAAAGAAAAATATCAGTTAGGGAATGTATACCCTTAACTAGGAAAGGAAGCATCAATTAGGAGTATGTACCCTTAATTGGAAAAGAAAACATCAGTTAGGGAATGTATACCCTTAACTGGAAAAGAAAAACATCAGTTAGGGAATGTATACCCTACTCGAAAAGAAAACATCAATTAGGGAATGTATACCCTTAATTGGAACAGAAAAGCACCAGATAGGGAGTGTTACCCTTAACTGTAAAAGGAAGCATCAATTAGGGAATGTATACCCTTAATTGAAAAAGAAAAGCGTCAGTTAGGGAATGTATACCCTTAACTGGAAAACAAGCATCAATTAGGGAATGTATACCCTTAATTGGAAAAGCAAAACATCAGTTAGGGAATGTATACCCTTAACTGGAAAAGCAAAACATCAATTAGGTAATGTATACCCTTAATTGGAAAAGAAAAACATCGGTCAGGGAATATATACCCTTAACTGGAAAAGGAAGCATCAATTAGGGAATGTATACCCTTAATTGGAAAAGCAAAGCACCAGTTAGGGAATGTATACCCTTAACTGTAAAAGGAAGCATCAATTAGGTTATGTATACCCTTAATTGGAAAAGGAAGCGTCAATAGGGAATGTATATCCTTAATTGGAAAAGAAAAGCATCAGTTAGGGAATATATATATATATATATATATATATATATATATATATACCCTTAACTGGAAAAGGAAACATCAATTAGGAAATGTATACCCTTAATTGGAAAAGCAAAGCATCAGTTAGGGAATGTATACCCTGAACTGGAAAATAAAAACATCAATTAGGGAATGTATACCCTTAATTGGAAAAGCAAAACATCAGTTAGGGAATGTATACCCTTAACTGGAAAAGAAAAACATCAATTAGGGAATGTATACCCTTAATTGGAAAAGCAAAACATCAGTTAGGGAATGTATACCCTTAACTGGAAAAGAAAAACATCAATTAGGGAATGTATACCCTTAATTGGAAAAGCAAAACATCAGTTAGGGAATGTATACCCTTAACTGGAAAAGAAAAACATCAATTAGGGAATGTATACCCTTAATTGGAAAAGCAAAACATCAGTTAGGGAATGTATACCCTTAACTGGAAAAGAAAAACATCAATTAGGGAATGTATACCCTTAATTGGAAAAGCAAAACATCAGTTAGGGAATGTATACCCTTAACTGGAAAAGAAAAACATCAATTAGGGAATGTATACCCTTAATTGGAAAAGTAAAGCATCTTTTAGGGAATGTATACCCTTAACTGGAAAAGGAAGCGTCAATTAGGGAATGTATACCCTTAATTGAAAAAGAAAAGCATCAGTTTGGGAATGTATACCCTTAACTGGAAAAGGAAGCATCAATTAGGGAATGTATACCCTTAATTGGAAAATCAAAGCATCAATTAGGGAATGTATACCCTTAACTGGAAAAGAATAATATCAATTAGGAAATGTATACCCGTAATTGGAAAAGCAAAACATCAGTTAGGGAATGTATTCCCTTAACTAGAAAAGAAAAACATCAATTTGGGAATGTATATCCTTAATTGGAAAAGCAAAGCATCAGTTAGGAAATGTATACCCTTAACTGGAAAAGAAACACATCAATTAGGGAATGTATACCCTTAATTGGAAAATCAAAGCATCAGTTAAGGAATGTATACCCTTAACTAGAAAAGAAAAACATCAATTAGGGAATGTATACCCTTAAAACAAAAGCATCAGTTAGGGAATGTTTACCCTTAACTGGAAAAGGAAGCATAAATTAGGGAATGTATACCCTTAATTGGAAAAGAAACGCATCAGTTAGGGAATGTATACCCTTAACTGGAAAAGGAAGCATCAATTAGGGAATGTATACCCTTAACTGGAAAAGGAAGCATCAATTAGGGAATGTATACCCTTAATTAGAAAAGCAAAGCATCAGTTAGGGAATGTATACCCTTAACTGAAAAAGAAAAATATCAATTAGGGAATGTATACCCTTAATTGGAAAAGCAAAACATCATTTAGGGAATGTATACCCTTAACTGGAAAAGAAAAACATCAATTAGGGAATGTATACCCTTAATTGGCATCGACTAGGGAGCGTGTACACCCACGTCGGTAAAAGGTGTAGTTGGGGATTGGAGGCCTCATACTACTTTGAGTTATTTTCAACTTCAATTCTTCTTTTTTCTTTTTTTTTTTCTTTTCTTTCTTTCTTCTTCCTTTTTTTTTATTTTTATTTTTATTTTTATGCATGCGGAAAAATATTTCTTGGAGGAAACTTCCCTTTCTTTGGATTCAATGCGGCAGAGCTCCTTCTATCCCTTGCACAATTTCTTTTTGGTTGCACCTTATTGTTGCACGGTTGCTTTCGTACCTGTTTATTATTTTCAAACAAAGAACAATTTGTTAGTTTGAAACGGCGGTTGGTTTTGCGGCCTTGATTTTCAACTGTTTGATCTCAGCCTCTTTGACGAAAATCTCAACTGTTTTCTTGCTTGCTGGGGATTGGGTTTTATTTCTAAGTCCGAGGACCCTATCTTTCCAGATTTTTTCATGGTGACCGGTCATGTGGGATCCAACATTTCAAATTTATTCTGCCTTTGTCGGCCTTTCATTTGCTTCTCTTTTGGATTTCCGGAATATCGGGAGGGGGGGAGGGGGAATTTTTGGCCCCTCAAATTCTGCCGTACCGGTTAGTCTCGTGAGACTTAACCTTTCAAATTTTACTTCGCCTTTATCGGCCTTCCATTTCTGGTCTTTCCCCTATCTTTAATTTAAAGCACCTGGAGCGCTTCGGCTTTTCCGACTTTGCCGAGAGGGTTAGCCACGTGGGAATTAGCTTTTCACTCCAATTGCCTTCATAGGCATTTTGATTTGGATCTTCTCCTTTCAAGAGTTGTGTTTACAGCATCGGCCATTGTGGCCAGTCGGGATCGACTTGATGCCCCTGGTGAGGCTTGGTGCCCCTTGTATGTTGACTCGCGTCAAATGAGAACCCTGTAAATCAGTTTTGCCATCCTTGCTTTGTCTTATTTCGGGAATAGAGTTAGACCGAAAGGGATTGAGAAACAATAAATGACAGAATGGATAATGAGTTTAAACGAAAGGTATCCCTTTCGGGAAAAGGAAGGAAAGACTTATCTGGAGTGCATGTGGACTTCAATGAACATGACATGCCTTTTGGACTGGATGCCTGATCCGTGTAAACCGTCCGACTCTCAGAAATTCATCACAACAATCACCTCGAGATTGAGAAACCTTGCCCCGGGTTGTGTCCATGTCAGTGACTCATTATCCTTTTCGATCAGTGGCGCCCTTTGCGGGTTTTCACCAACTAACCTCTCTCATTTCTCTTCTCACTATCGCCTTGTAGTGCTTTTTGCGAGTTTTCACTAATCAAGACTCTCTCATTTTTTATTTCTCTGCTTATCGTCGCCTTGTCGTGCTCTTTGCGAGTTTTCACTAGCAAGACTCTCTCATTTTATTTCTCTCATTTTGTTGCACCAGATTCGACACTGTATCCTCCAACTTTAAACATGTTTTCCAATTGATCGGAAGGACTGGAACAGGGTTTTGGTGAAAAAGAATTTGTATTGAATTACAACTTTGGAACCTCTCCGACGAAATTATCGCCAAACATATTATAAGATCTGCCCCAGCTTAAACTCTTGGGAAAATGTGGAATTTTATTTTGGGGTGACTGAACCCCAGGGAGAGGCTGCCCACGTATCCTTTCGGAATCAAGTCGAACGTAGTTCAGGGAAACATTTTTGTTTTTTGTTTTTTTTTTCAGAAGCCTTTTCAGGTTCCAAAGAGGGTAATCAAGGGAAGGTAACCGGCTCAAAGGGTTTGCAAAAGGGTTAATGGTGTTTGGGTAGCAAGAATGAAAGCCTTCGTCATTTCAATCGGAGAACTTTTAATATCATATGGAGGGTCAAACGTAGTACCTTTTGACTACATCTGTATTGACAGCCGTTTCGGGGTCATTTCCTTCGATGTCTCCCAGTTATAACGCTCCTTTTGATAGCAATTTCTGTATGATGTACGGACCTTTACAATTCGGGGCGAATTTTCCTTTCGCCTCTTCGTGGTGCGGGAGGATTCGTCTTAAGAAAATTGCCCCACTTCAAAGTTCCTAGGTCGCACTTTCTTGTTGTAAGCGCGGGCCATCATTTGTTGGTACAACTGCCTGTGGCACACTGCGACCATCATTTTCTCATCAATCAGAGTTAAATTTTCCAGTGGGGTTTTGACCCATTCATCATCCTCAATTTCTGCTTCGACAATAATCCGAAGGGAAGGAATTTCAACTTCTGCGGGTATTACGGCTTTAGTGCCATAAACCAATAGGTAAGGAGTAGCCCCAACCGACGTGCGTACGGTCGTACGATATCCCAACAATGCGAAAGGCAGCTTCTCGTGCCATTGCCTGGATGTTTGAATCATTTTCCTGAGAATTTTCTTGATGTTTTTGTTTGCTGCTTCAACAGCGCCATTGGCTTTGGGCCGGTAAGGGGTGGAGTTGTGGTGTGTGATTTGAAACTGTTCACACACCTCCCTCATCAAGTTACTATTCAGATTCGCTGCATTGTCGGTAATGATAGTTTTTGGGATACCAAAACGACAGATGATATTCGAATGCACGAAATCCACCACTGCTTTCTTAGTGACAGCTTTGAACGTGAATGCCTCGACCCATTTTGTGATTTATTCGATAGCAACCATGATGAATCTGTGCCCATTTGAGGCCCTTGGCTCAATTGGCCCGATGACATCCATTCCCCAGGCAACAAACAGCCAGGGTGCTGACATAGGATGCAGCCCTGATGGTGGTGCATGGATTAAGTCTCCATGTATTTGACACTTATGGCACTTCCGGACAAAACCGAAACAATCTTTCTCCATGGTCATCCAATAATATCCTGCCCGCAAGATTTCTTTTGCGAGGACGTGCCCATTCATGTGGGGACCACATACTCCTGAATGCACCCCGCTCATAATCCTTTCGGCTTCTTTGGCGTCTACGCATCTTAATAGATTAAGATCGGGAGTCCTTTTATACAGTCTTCCCCACTTAGGAAAAAACTCCTGGCGAGCCTTCGGATGGTTCTCTTCTGGTCTCTGTTGGCCTGCTCTGGATATTCTTGTCTTCAAATATCTTTTAATATCATGATACCATGGTTGGACGTTAGGTTCTACTTCGACCGTGTTGCAATAACCATGTTTTTCCTTGATTTGGATCTCCAATGGGTCTATGTGAACATTACCCGGATATGGCAGCATTGCAGCTGGGGTGGCAAGCGCATCGGCTAACTCATTGTGGAACCGAGGAATATATCTGAACTCGACGGCTTTGAATCACTTGCTAAGATCCTCCAGATGCTGTCTGTAGGGAAAGAGCTTAACATCTCGAGTTTCCCACTCTCCCTGAGCCTGCTTAATGATCAAATCGGAGCCCCCCATGATCAACAACTCTTCTACATTCATGTCAATGGCCATATTTATGCCCATTATACAAGCTTCATATTCTGCAGTATTGTTTGTGCAGAAGAAACAGAGGCGGGTCGTGGCAGGGTAGTGTTGTCCTGTGGGCGAAATCAAGATTGCCCCTATCCCAATACCTTTTGCATTGGCTGCTCCATCGAAGAACATTTTCCAGGTATCAGCGTCTTCCGAGGTTACTTCGACGGAATTGACTTCCTCTTCCGGAAAATAAGTACTCAAAGGTTGGTATTCATCATCAACCGGATTCTCAGCTAGATGATCGGCCAATGCTTGAGATTTCATTGTTGTGCGAGTGACATAGACAATGTCGAATTCTGTGAGCAAGATTTGCCATTTTGCTAATCTCCCAGTGGGCATTGGCTTTTGGAATATGTACTTCAAAGGATCTAGCCTCGTGATGAGGTAGGTGGTATAAGCCAACAAATAATGTCGGAGCTTCTGAGCAACCCAAGTTAGAGCGCAACAAGTCCTTTCTAACTGAGAATACTTGGCCTCGTAGCTTGTGAACTTCTTGCTTAAGTAATATACGGCCTGCTCTTTCTTCCCGGTTGCGTCATGCTGCCCGAGAACACAAC
>ML422571.1:37249-54289 GCA_005239525.1 Nicotiana knightiana
GTCAGGTATAGGAACAAAGGTCTCCCCGGTTCTGGTGGGACTAACACTGGAGGATTTGACAGATATTCTTTGATTTTGTCAAAAGCGTCCTGGCACTCGTCTGTCCATTTGATGGCTGCATCTTTTTTCAACAGCTTGAATATAGGCTCGCATGTGGATGTCAACTGAGCGATGAACCTGCTGATGTAATTCAACCTACCTAGCAGACTCATGACCTCCTTCTTGGTTCTTGGGGGTGAGAGATCCTGAATAGATTTTATCTTTGTTGGGTCCAGCTCGATGCCCCGTCGACTGACTATAAATCCCAGTAATTTTTCGGATGGAACTCCGAAAGCGCACTTGGCTGGGTTTAATTTCAAATCATATTTGCGCAGGCATTCAAAGAATTTCCTTAAATGCTGCACATGGTCACTTTGGGTCCTGGACTTAATGATCACATCATCCATGTACACCTCAATCTCCTGATGCATCATGTTATGGAATATGGCAGTCATGGCCCTCATATAAGTTTCCCCAGCGTTCTTTAAACGAAATGGCATGACCCGGTAACAGTATGTTCCCTAGGGTATAGTGAAGGCTGTCTTTTCTGCATCCTCTTCATCCATCAACACCTGGTGATATCCGGCGTAGCAATCGACAAAAGACTGTATCTCATGTTTGGCACAATTGTCAACTAGGAAATGTATGTTTGGCAGTGGAAAATTATCTTTGGGACTTGCTTTATTCAGATCTTGGTAGTCGACACATACTCGGACCTTTTCGTCCTTCTTAGGCACCGGAACCACATTGTCCAGCCAGGTGGTGTATTGGACCACTGGGATTACTCCAGCCTTTAGTTTCTTAGCGACCTCTTCTTTGATCTTGTCACTCATGTCTGTTTTAAATTTCCTTTGCTTTTGTTGGACAGTTGGATAACCGGGGTAAATTGGCAATTTGTGTACCGCCAAATCCATACTTAGTCCGGGCATGTCATCGTAGGACCAAGAAAACACGTCTTTGAATTCAAATAGGAGTTGAATCAAGGCGTCCCTAGTCCTTTTATCCGTGTGGACGCTTATCATGGTTTCTCGAATCTCCTCTTCATTTCCGAAGTTAACGGGTTCTGTTTCGTTTAAGTTTGGCTTAGGCTTATTCTCGAATTGTTCCTATTCTTGATTTATTTCCCTAAAAGCCTCTTCTTTGTCATATTCCGGTTCTTGATTCATTATTTCGAGGTTAGATGGCGTATTAAGATCAGAGCATGAAGTCCGCAAGCATGTCATGTTTTTCAAAGCCGCATTATTAGGACTGAAAAAATAAGAAAGTAACCAAAAATCAGAAAGAATAATAGACGATGAAATTTTGATTTCATTTCATTGAATTTGAACATAGGAGGGTTTACATCAGAATTCAAAAGGCAAGAAATTAAAAACACTTGAGTTACACCCTGAAATAACTCATAGTGCAGAAAAGATGGCAAAAGCTGAACTACCGGGATTCCCGCCTGACGGGGAATGGAGTAGCCTTCCATTTTTGCAACTTGGCATCAGGCCCCATATACTGCACTTCAGCAGTGCTGGAGCCTTCTCTCGGTTGGACCACATGAGCCTCATACAACATCTGTCTCATTGCTCCGCAGATTTCTTCGATTTCTTCGGCCGTGAAAGCCTCTTCCTCTTCCTCCACGTATTTTGGCTTGAAAAATGATACGGTGATGTATGGGATCGGCTGAGGTAATACCCAAACATTTTTCTTACGTTGTTCAGCCCATTGTTCATCGTCGGGAGTAGCTTGAAACCCTATGCCGAAGAACTTTTTACTGGTAGGCAAGGTGATAGGTTCTTTAATGCCTTGTAAGGATACCCCGAGCCCTTTTCCAGGTGTGTACCCATGTTTAATCATGTTGTTAGCGATCATAATTGATTCGTTTGATAGGAAGGGTTGAGGGCACGGGGTTCCTTCCTCATGTTGGCAACCACAACCTCGAAAGCCTGGTAGACTATGTGCTCGCTGCCTTCTCTTGCTTCCAGGCATGAGACTGATGGGTCCTTGTAACTAGATTGCTCGTCCTCTCCATGGACCACAATTTCCTGGTCTTCATGCTCGAACTTAACCATCTGGTGGAGGGTAGATGGTACTACCCCTGCTGCATGGATCCAAGGTCTTCCCATGAGATAATTATAGGAAGTGTCCATATCCATGAATTGGAATGTCACTTCAAAATCTACAAGGCCGATTGTCAAGACCAAATCAATCTCCCCGATCGTGTCTCTCTTGATACCATCGAATGCGCGGACGCACACATTGTTGTGCCTAATTCTCTCAGTCCCAATCTCCATTCTTTGTAGGGTCGAGAGAGGGCAAATATCAACCCCAGATCCATCGTCCATCATAACTCTTTTCACATAGTAACCTTCACATTTAACAGTTAGGTAGAGAGATTTGTTGTGGGAAGCCCCTTCTGGGGGCAATTCATTCTTGATAAATGAGATCCGGTTGACTTCGAAAAATCATTCCGCCATTCTTTCCATTTGCTCAATTGTGGTCTCGGCCGGAACATATGCTTCATTAAGTGTTTTGATCAGGATTTTCTGATGATCGTTTGAACTTATCAGCAAGGATAGAAGTGAGACCTGAGAGGGGGACTTTCTGAGATGCTCAATTATGGCGTATTCAGAGGTTTTCATATTTTTGAAGAATTCTTCTGCCTCTCCGGCACTGATCGGACTTTTAGGCGGAAAGCGTTTCTGCTTGATTTTGTTCAGTTCTTCCAGGTTGAGGTATTTATCCGATGAGTTTATCTCACTTGTTTCCCCAGTAATTTCTTTTCCTTTGTATGTCACCAACGTCTTGTTGTAATTCCAGGGGACGGTAGTAGTATTTTTCATGGGAGTCTGCGACGCGCGGCTTCATTCAGCCTTGGTGAAATTATTTTCCCCCGCGCCACATACGTCCCTTTCGGCACGTACATTTTTGGGTCGTTCATCATTTCTTTGTTGAATTGTAACCTTCTGAGAGGACTCAACACATTTTTTTCCCTCCTGGATGCCTTGGGGACGTAAAGAACAGCGTCTTTAGAGGGTCCCATATTTGTCTTGGCTTCAGCCTTCCCTGTGACCTGGGGGATGGGGTTACTCTTCTTTATTTCTTTGACTGGTTTAGGTGCCGCCTTGAGATTTCTTTCCACATCTGCGATGGCGATGATGGCCTTTAGATCTGGATCAAAATCCTGGTCCTCGCAAATCATGTCGATAACGGTCCCATTATTGTGAGTGGGCAATGGATTGTTCGTCACATTAGGAGCTTCTTCGTCTCTTAACTCTACTTTCTTTTGTTCTATAAGGTTTTCCACGGCTCTTCTGAGGGTCCAACACTCCTCCTTGTCATGCCCTTCTTCTCCGGAATGGTAGGCACAATTGGTCCCCGGCTTGTATGATGCTGATGCTGGGTTTTGCCTGGTCGGAGGTACGGGCTGTAGAAGCCCCATCTGGACTAATTTTGGGAAGAGGCTTGAATACGGCTCACCGATAGGAGTGAAGTTGAGTCTCCTCAGTGGTTCACGGGGGTAGGTGTTGTACGGATAGTTGTTTTGGGGAGGGCGTGGATTATATGGAGTTGGGGAAGGTGGTTATTTCTCGGGGGTGGAGCTCTATTCTGATTGTATTGTTGTTGCGGCTTGGGATGCGGCTGAGTGTTCATTACTGCATATGGAAAAGGGGGCGTAGCATAAGTTGCGCCTTGGTGAGGATAGTAATGTTGGGAAGCTTTGGGAGATGAATGTGGGTATTGTCGAGACTTCCTGACATCGGAAACCATCATGGTCCCTTCTTCTTTCTTCTTTCTGTTGGCTGCACTCCCGGATCCGCTTTGGATGGCCTGATAGGTTGCTCGTATGGTAGATTGACTCAGGATACGACTAGTTTTTAGACCATTCTCCACTATTTCTCCAATTTTGATTGCTTCCGCAAATGGTTTGCCCATGGCAGACATCAAATTTTGGAAGTAATCAGCTTCCTGTGCTTGTAGAAAGACACTGACCATTTCAACCTCATCCATCGGAGGTTTGACCCTAGAGGCCTGCTCGCGCCATTTAATGGCGTACTCTCTGAAACTTTCTGAGGATTTCTTTTTGAGATTGGATAGAGAGTTCCTATCGGGAGCGATGTACACATTGTATTGGAATTGCAGAACAAGGTCCCGTGCCAGGTCATCCCATATGTGCCAACGGGATATATCCTGGTCCGTGTACCATTCTGATGCAATCGCTGTCAAGCTTTCTCCAAAATATGCCATGAGAAGTTCCTCTTTCCCACCTGCTCCCCGGAGCTGGTTGCAGTACCTTTTCAGATGAGCTATGGGGTCCCCATGTCCGTCATATTTTTTGAACTTGGGGGTTTTAAACCAAGAGCCAAGTGGACATGCGGGAACATGCACAAATCTACATAGGATACGCTTTTCTGCCCGCTCAGCCCCTGTATATTCTTGAGGCTCTGCTCAATACTCTTCATTTTCCGGGCCATTTCTTCATGCTCGGGGCTTTTCTTATCTTGTCCCAAAGTGACCTCAGACTGAGGTAGTTGGGGGTATGCATTGGGAGTAACATGAGTGGTATCCAGATGGACGGACGGTGTTTGGAATGTGAATGTTGGCAGCTCGATACTTGGCTCAGAGATAGTCGGTGGAGCCGTGGCGGAGATTGGTGGTGCGGTGAAGATGTTGGAAGAGTCACCAGAAAACAGGGCCTGGGGGCGAACCTCAGAAGGCCTTCCGAAAAAGTGAGCCGACATAATTGGATATCCAAATGGCGTAGATGGGTAGCTTATGGGGATGTTAGAAGTCCCGCCTGCCCTGGGAATTATCTCTGGGAAACCCGGGATGGTACTGGGTGGTTCCCTACCTTTGGACCATGCGTCCCACATTTCCAGCATGTGGTAACGCAGAGTCCTGTTCTCTTCAGCTGTTGCTGACTCAGATGTTGGGATGGCTGGATTCAGGTCTTCCACGGAAGAGTTGACGATTGGTAAGTGACTTTTGGATGTCATTTCTATGCTCCCTTTTGATCTAGTGAAGTAAGTATGGGAAGCCAGGTTACCGCAAAACCAACCACCTAAAAATACCTTTAGAGACTGAACAGCAAAACGTTAGGTTGAAGCATTTATCTCATAAGGAATCGCATGTTTGGGGTATGCAATGAACCTAGGCAATTAAACGCTTTTTATATGTTTTGCAACAGTTGTGTATTTCATCCCGACTTTATTTCTCGATTTTTCCCTTTTTATCATTCTTGTCCTTCCTTTGTTATTGTTTCCGCTCTTTAATTCTTCGCTTGGTTTCCTTTCTTAAGCTTATGATCGAATCCTATGTGGATTGTCTACATATCACAGCGCCGTGTGAATCAGATCATGACGTAGTTCATGGAATAAATACAAAAGGAAATAAAAAATTTCAAATTTTCATTCATTAGATAAACTTCTAGTTTTCATTCATTACAAACGTTTTTTGGAAATTTAAAACTACAAAAGACTCCGACATACTTTCTTGGAAATTTAAAAAACTAAAAAATACTTAAAGTAGACTCAAACAAGACTTCAACAGGAAAAAGAAATACTCGAAAAGAACATCAAGAATACATAAGTGCTTCTACTGCTCCAGGGGTCCGCGGGACATCATTCGGTCTCGCCACGGGCCTGCGTACCAAATCTTGCTGGAGGCGGCATAGGCCATCCATTATCTTGTGGACGAAGATCATTACTGTCGAGAAGAAGGTGGTCCGAGTCATATCTTCGCATTCCTGACATTTGGTGACAATGTAATCGGCTATATCTCGGACCCTTTCCCTGATGCCACCTTTTTTCTGAAGTAGACGCCCGATTTGCTGGGATCTTGCCTCTAAAACCTGGGCGTCTTTGTGACTCTGCTCTTACCATTGTTGAAATTCGTCTTCCAGATGAGCTATCATGGCGTAGCACTGTTCCCTTTCTGCTTTAAATCTTTTGACTTGCTTGGCAGTTTCATTTTCAAAGGTGGCCATCCTTTTTTTAAACCCACAACTTCTTGGTCATGCTTTCTTCTCATTTTTTGCACGAATTCTGTTCTTTCTTCTACACTCTTTGCCAATTTTGCTCGCACTTGGGTCAAATCCTTTTCGGCTCTGTCTTGGTCATCACCATAGCTACACAACTTTTGCCTAAGGCTGGTAATGAGTCTTTCGTCTACTCTGCTTCTCTCAAGGTTTTCAATGGCTATCCTCATTTCCTGGATCTGAGCTCGGAGGGCCTCATTTTCTTTGTTCAAACGGTTTTTTCCCCTTCGGCTGCAGCTGTTTGTAAAGTGTTTTCAAATTTGAGCTCCCTGATCTGGGCCTCCAGTTTACTTATGGTAGCCCGGTAGTTGTTTTCTTTCTCTAACAAAACCCAGTGCTCTTGCGCCTGCTCAGTAAGATGTTGTACGTGAGGTCTTTTCGCAGGTCGCTCTAGTTCTTGGTGCTCTCTGCCTCTTATGCCATACCAAGAAGTGTAGGCGGTCTCCACTTCCCCCTTGGATAAATTTCTCACCCGAGTCTGAGGTTCTAAAAATCTGCACTCGCTCCAGATTTGACAGACCCTGCCTTTAGGAAATGCAGCTCTCCGGTATAACTCAATGGCTTGTTGGGTTAAGTCCTCGTCATGTGGAACACCCTGTTGTCTTCCCAACTGGCGTATGACCCGGTGTGGGGCATATGGCTGAATGCTTCGCAGACCCATTAACAAAAGATAGAAAACCTCAGCAGACATATTGATAACCTCGCCGACAGGGAGCCACCCGAACATCCACTCGATTCGGTGGGCAGTCAATGAACTCAAGTATGAGTGCCAGGCCTCTGTGCCCTCAGGAAATTTCTGGCCCTCTACCCGAGTACCATGTTCTTCGATGCAATTCAAACCGGTTAAGCCGTAGTTCATGTAGCCTAGGCAGTGACAGAGGTGCTCGATCAACCAAATTTGCAGGAGTAGATTGCACCCTTCAAAGAATTTCCCTCCAGACTCGCAAATCGTCAAGGCGCGGTAAATCTCAGCTAAAACCAATGGTATAAAGGTGCCATTGGAATTTTTTATCATGAAATCCTCCATCCCTACCAGTCTGATATCTATGAGTCCGTCACTTCTTGGGCAAATCAAGGTGCCCAGGAATGCTACCACGAAAGTTAGCCCCCGGCGGGCTTCCCATTTAGCCTGATCTTTGTGAGCTAGACCAGTGTTGTCAGCCTCATAACCCCCGGGATCTCCATATCATTTGTACAAAAAATAGAAAGTGTAGAATCCTTCGGACAGGTGTGGGTCTTGGACGTCCCAACTAATGTTCAAAAGATCCAAGAACTTATGGGGATTTACCGCCCTAGGTGCCACTGGGTACCGACTTCTAAAATTGTCTTTGAGACCAGCATACCCCGCTATTTCCTCTAGCGTGGATGTCAACTCAAAGTCTGAAAAGTGGAACACGTTGTGGGCGGGATCCCAAAACGATACTAGAGCCTCGATGATGTCCACCTTGGCTTGATTTTTAGAAAATCAGTAAGTCCGCCTAAATCTTTCACAACAGACTTTCTACTAGTTTCCCCCAAGTCGCTCCACCACATATGGAGTTCTAAAGGGATTTCCTCGACGGCCCTGAAGGGAATGTTTTCAACAGTATTCATCCTGCACATTCGTTTTGATTAAAACCACAAAAATTTTGACCAAATGAAAAAGTGTTATTTTTTGCAAAGGGTTTTGTAATAATGGACCATCTTTGCGAATACGGCCCTTCAATACTTCGGGTCGGAAGTTTTTGAGGCTGTGTTTGCAAATTGGGTTAAAATTTAAAAACAAACCACACGCGGCTACTTTTGCAAAGATAGCCTTTCGGTGCCCCGCTTGGGCAGTTTGGCTATTTATGCAAGAATGGTGTCACCTAATTTTATTTAGGACTATATCCTTTGATTTTGAAAAATAAAATTGGACCCGATAAGGGTTGCCTGCATATCCCACACCAGTGAGAATCAAACAATGTGTAGTTCGGGAAAATCTTGATTAAAAAATATACATCTACTTACTTTGTTTTTTTTGGAATTTTCAGAAAATTTTTGGCAGAGTTTCGGGATATGGGGATTTTCAAAACAAGGTGAATTTTTTGTTCTACCTCACTCTTGGTTTTTCTGTTTATTTTTAGTCGGTTAATACACAAGCCGAAATAAATAAATGAATACGTAGCAGGTAAGATACATTAGGATAGTCTTTTATTTTGGGTACACTTGTCCTAGACGGACCCACCCCCTATGTTGAGTCCCCTAAGTCAAATGCACGTGATGCAAATAATCGTTCCTACTAGGGATCCGGCATGAGGCTATGTTATACTAAGTTTGAATCCTGGGGGTTTTGTTCTAGACCAGGCTTACCCGAGCGGACAGCTCGAGCCGAGGTCGGGCAGCGTACCGAGAATACAGAAGCTTCGTCGGCTTTGCAACTTGTCCATACCTCGTTCTAAAATTTGTATGACTCTAAT
Organism: Nicotiana knightiana; assembly: GCA_005239525.1. NCBI lineage: Eukaryota > Viridiplantae > Streptophyta > Magnoliopsida > Solanales > Solanaceae > Nicotiana > Nicotiana knightiana. The sequence continues at coordinate 45,749 of ML422571.1, forward strand.
AGAAAAGAAGTCACACGAAGTGCACACTCCCTAGATGATATAGAAGAGTCAGAGAGAAGAAGGGTTTCGGCACAGTTTATATGCAATTCTGATAAATATCAAAGCGGTAAATATGGCAATTAGCACGTCAGGTTCAAAACGTAAAATCAGATAAGGAAAGCCAAAACAGTTATACAAGCTCGAATTCTTGAACCCTGAACCAGATATTCTGGGTTCGTTTCCGCAGCAGAGTCGCTAGAGCTGTCACACCTCATTTTTCACTACCCCCGGATTAATGAAGGGGTAGTAAGGGTGTTTTTCCACTTTAAGTGACATTATGCAGTTTTCGGATTTATTATTATTTTCAGAGTCGCCATCCGGATTTTATACGGTGTTCCGGGACACCAGCTATTTATTGAAATCCCAAATCGAGGAAATTTTTGACTCTGTTTAAAAAATTTTGCGTACCAGAAATCTGAGTAAGGAATTCTGTTAACCCGGGAGAAGGTGTTAGGCACTCCCGAACTCCGTGGTTCTAGCACGGTCACTTAACTACTAATATTTGGCCTAATTATCTAATTATTCACGTATTTTAGCCTATTGTGCATATAGCCTTTTTAACTTTTTAGCCGCTTTTTAATATTTATGGATTTATCTTGAAACAAGCCACGATGGCGTGCACTTGTTTATTTTTGGACATATTATAACTGCGCCACATGAAATGCACCCTCAATTAACAATATGTAATTTTTATTAAAACTTGAAGTTGAAGAAGGGGACATGAGTTTTCACACCCGAGTGTAGATTACGTAGTCAAGACTATGGTCATGACGGTTTTATAGTGCCTATTTGAGGCGATGTTTGATTATTCCTTATGTTTTCTATTTGAAGGAGAATTTTGGTTTTAAGATCAATTAGGATGTTTATGGATTTAATCCTAAACAAATCACGATGGCGAGCATTTGTTGTTTTTGAGCACACGGCAAACACGTCACATGAAATGCACCCGTGCCTGCTATGTTCGTTTTTATTAATTGTTTAGAGTTGAGGGTCGGGGGCATGAGTTTCCACTCCCGAGTGTAGGTTATGGTAATTTTAGATAATTTTCGATCACTTACTGAATTTCAAACTAAAGGGGTATTTTTCCTTTCTGCCTAGAGGATATGTAGAGAATTATGTAACATTAAGTTCACTAGCCTAAAGGACAAGATACTTGGGATATGGCCACATTTTAGCCCCATTTTTATCGTTTAACCCTTTGGCCAATCCTAATTATGGCTAATTTCGCAAGACAGAGTAACTATACATCTTAATTACAGCATATTAACGAGGAAAAATTACAGGTTGAAAAATTACATACTTGAAAGATCAAATAAACACATAGATCATTAATTGAATGGTTTTTTCAAATTCGGATATCCTAGACCCATGCATATATGTTTCATATATTAAATCCTACATGTGGTTATGGATTCTGGAATTTGAAAAATACGAAGTGGATCTGATGAGAAATGCCTTAAATGAAAAAATCATATTTGTATATACTTCGAAACTCCTTTGATCTAAAAATAATTATTTTTCTCAGAATTTTAATGGGTATTTATAGGGAGTTTAGGTAGAGCAATTTGAGCACAAAGTTGTAGAAAAGAGGTTTCAAAAAAAGAATGCTTTTGAATTTTTAATCAAATCTGAATACTTAAACAATTGATGCCTGAAAATTTGTATTTAATTTTTGAAGGCACACAGCCATGAGGCTAAAAGATTTTCGTATTTTTCAGGCCCCAGAAACCGTGTTCAAGCTATTTTAAACCATGTCAAGCCATTGTCAATAGTTTGGCCCATTTTAAAATGTTAAACTGTCTAAAAATGTCTGTTCGAATCTTGTTTAAAATCTGAAACTAAATACACACATTTCCTGAAATTACAAATATAATATCCAGTCTTATATTGCAACAGTTCTGAAAATAAATTACAGATGAATTACAGCTTGACTACTACTATCAAGAAACATTTTGCAGAAGAAAGAAAACTAAAATGAAGATTTTGACTAATTTGTCATACTTGAACTCCCTTAAGGCCCTACATTTGAGCCCTCCTTTGTAATCTGTAGAACACCCCAACTAATTAGGTGTTATGTAACTTCCAAAACCAAACGGACCATGGAGAGGTCAACTTTAATTCTGATAATGCTTGTGTTCAAACCATATTACCTGGCAGAATTATTTATGCACTTTCTCAGGGTGAATGTGATCATAAAAGGATCCACTCACCTCCGAACTTCTCATTTTTACACTTGGGACCTTCAGTCCATATTAGTTCCTTAACTTGATTATAGGCATTTTAAGAGGATAAATCTGATCATAATAAAGGATTCCAGATTCTTTCCTCTAGTGAGACTTTGATTATACACTTTAAATCCTTTGAAAGGACAATTTCGGCAAGTTAAATAGTTGCTTATGCGCTGTCATGGGACGAATTTGACTATCAAAGAATCAAATTCATCTACCTTAATGCTAACATTAACATAATTCTAAACTATATGGTACTTTAATTATCTAGGAATTTTGTAGGGGATGAATTTGACCATTCAAAGGTTCAAATTCCTCACCCTAGTGCCCTTCTTAACTACATACTTTATACCCTTTTTGAGGGGGTAAACTTCAGCCAACTAGTGTTTATGCACTACTATGGGGTGAATTTGACTTTCAACAAGTCAAACTCATCTACCCTAGTGCTAATACTAACCTATCTAGAGACTTGCTTGTTGAATATCTTTATTGGCCAAAGAGATTCAATTGAAAGCATATTTTGTGCACTCTTAGGGAAAGAACCTGACCATAGAAAAGGCCAGATTCAATCATCCTAGTGCAGCTTGTTCTATTATTTGGAATTATGAATATTAACTACACAGTCATTAAACAACATACACCAACAAAAAAATACCAATATCAAAACAGTATTTGTCACATTTACAGGTTCATTATCATGCTAACAAAAATCTATAAAACCACATTTACGTACAGTAGAAGAAACAGCCTTATTTATCAAGAACAGCTAGTTTAAGCAATGTGTAAAAGAAGAGAATTCCAATCCAACATTTCATTGAGAACAAGAAGAGTTAATACATACCTTTTTAAGAGTAAAACAGCAGAAAATTTGACCAAATAAAGGTCAGATGCTAATAAACTGGAGATCAACACAGCAACTAACAGGCAACAAGACCAGCAGTAGAGAAACCCAGAAAGTGAGAGCTTGAAAAACCAGAAATTGAAGCAAGACCAGCAAAAACAACAGATTTCAACTGGATAAACCTTTAAAACCCAAAAAAAAAACCAGTCAGCTACCACCCAAGTTCAAGAATACCAAGACTGAGGAAAACCAGATTTTTTTCAGATATTTCAATACCTAATCGAGTGTTCTTTCAGTATAGGATTTCTACTGTGTGTGTGTATGTGAAATTTTGTATCCAGATTTTCAGCAGGCAAAAAGGTTCAAAAAACCAGTCTAGAATATGTAAAAATAAAGTCTATTTATAGGGAGCTCAAGGATGGGATATGATTTGGCATATTCCTCATTCAAGAGCTGAAAATAGTACAAAATAGTGCATAGAGCAGCTGTCAACCTTATCTTTGGGACAACTGCCCCTATTCTAGAACCTTCCTCATTAGAAAATACCTTTTTACCCTTAAAAATCTGATTTCCTAAACTGAGTTACCTAATGTACCCCTTGGAGTCCCTGAATTTACCATTGGGTAATCAGGGGTACTTACTTGGGTTATTATTTAACTCTAGTTACCTAACCCTAGTCAGGTTCCTTAGTTAACTAGTACTGATAAGTATTATTAGCTTGATACAAGTTTACTTGGCTTAATTAAGACTAATCTTGATTCTTTAAGCTTAGGTTAGTTGACTTGTGTTAATCAAGTTGACCTAGTTGATTATCTTAATTAGTACTTAGGACTTAAACTGATTGTTTAAGATGTTAATAAGCTAGGCTGATTCTATTAAACAAGTAACCTTTGAAAACATTGTCATTAGTTAAGTTGAATCTTGAATTCAGGATTAAACCAAATTAACTCATGACCAAACACTGGTACAGGGTTAACTAACCTCTTAATTAATTAAGTAGTTAAACAACTAACTCAATTTCAAGAATAATCAATTATCCATGAGACAATTAATCACGAGGCAAACATACTTAACGAAGCAGCCATGAATTAGTAAGACCATATACACCTGATTTTAATACTGACAATCAAATAAGAACAAGTATCCCATATTGGCAGCATGCATCAAAGAAGACAGTTATCTAAATGACAACCCTAGATTTTCATTTAACGAACCCTAATTTCTAATCATCAATCAAAACGTCTTGTCACAACATTTAAGAGCAAATAATCATGAAGTAATGAAGGGGATACAGAATCTACACCTAATGGTATCAAACAATTAAAGGCAGATAATAGAAAAGAAAGAGGCAACATAGAACTACAATGCATGGTTTCAAGTTTCATGGTTCTCTTAGTCACATAATCAATCAGGGATTGGAGCACAATAGTTAAACAAATAGCAACAAGCGAAGAAAAAGAAAAGAAGCTAACTAAACTGAAACAATCTGAAAACAGTGATTAACATGAAATTTCGGTTTTAATAACATGTAAAACAGTAAGGAAGGAAGAAGAATACCCGTTTAAAGGTTTTGGCCGGAAAAATAGGAGGTTACCGAAACTTGGCCGGACTTTGGAGGGTTTGAAAATGACTTAAACCCACATAGATCAATAGCCCTCGATGAGAGTTATCGGTTCATGTAGGTGAGAGCCACTAGACATCTTTGAACTGGCCGGATATGGACCTTTAGGTTTTTCAGTATTCTAGATCTGAAATTACTCAAAATTTGATGTTGTTTTGGGGAAATCAATGGTGGGATGGGGTTGAGGTTGAGGAGAGGGTTATAGGGTGAAAGTTTGGGGTGGTTTGGAGGTCGTCCGCCACCGGTAGGCGACTTTCGGGCGGCGGAATCCTAGGGCGGCTAAGGTTTGGGTTAGACAGAAGAGAGAGATGGAGGGGATGGGGGTGTGAGGATTCTAAACGAATGGGGAAGGGGGTGAGCGTTTGGACAGTTTTATAGTGGGGTTTGTGGTAGGTTCCCAAGCATTTGATTTATTTTAATCAACGCTTGGGGTGGATTGTAGGGTGAAACGGGGTTGTTTTGGTGGGGAGTGGGGGGAACCGGCCGGGTAAGGGCTCAATTGGGCCTGGTTATTGGAGTAGTGTAGAGATAGGCTTGGGCCTGGGTATTTCTTGGCCCAGGTCCGATTTTAGGCCTAATTTTGCCTATACTAATCTAATTAATTAGCATTTAATTAAATCAAACACTTAATAGAAAAGTATAGTGATTAATTCTAACTTAATTTGTCTATTGTCACACCTCCTTTTTCCGATACGGGATTGGATACGGGAGTTTTTCCAATTTAAGTGACAATATGCGGATTTGGGATTTATTTATTAGTTTCAGAGTCGCCACCCGGATTTTTTACGGTGTTCCAGGACACCATTTATTTTATTGAAATCCCAAACCGAGGAAATTTTGACTCTGTTTTGATTTGTCTGCGGCCGGAGATCTGAGTAAGGAATTTTGTTAACCCGGGAAAAGGTGTTAGGCATTCCCAAGTTCCGTGGTTTTAGCACGGTCGCTTAACTATTAATATTTGGCCTAATTATCTAATTATTTACATGTTTTAAACCTATTGTGCTTTTACTTTTTATCCGCTTTTTAATATTCATGGAATTATTTTAATACAAGTCACGATTGACGTGCACTTGTTATTTTTGGACACGTTGCAAACCACGCCACATGAAATGTACCCGCGATTTACAACATGCTTATTTAATTAATGTTTTGAGTTAGAGTCGGGGACATGAGTTGCCACACCCGAGTGTAGATTATATGACTATGGTCACGACGATTAAATATGCCTATTTGAGGCGATATTCGATTGTTCTCTAGGTTTTGGGGTTTTTTATCTAAAAGAGGTATTTTTTAGCTTATGGGGTGTGTAAATAATTTTTGATATTTATGGATTTACCTTGGGACAAGTCACGATGGTGTGCACTTGTTGTTTTAAACACATTATAATTACGCCACATGAAATGCACCCGTAATTACAACATGTGATTTTTATCATAATTTTGAAGTTAAAGACGGGGACATGAGTTGTCGCTCCCGAATGTTGGTTAGGTAGCTTCGGTATAATATTTGATTTTTCTATCAAAATTTCGAACTAAGGGTATCCATTCTACCTAGAAGATCTTTTAAACGATATTCGTTGTTCTAAAAGAACATCTTATAGGCTATGGCCTCATCTAGCCTCGTTTTATCACGTCAGACCATCCTAAATCAGTTTTCCGTGTGATAGAACTGCTAGTTCTGAAAAGGAACTTGTTTGTAGTCCATGATGGCAAACGTGGGAATCAGAATATCTTTCGTTCGTTCAGATATATATATATATATGAAATTCAGATATCTAAATACGTTGTTTGCTAAGTTCGATACTTATGGACAAGCTGGAATGACTTTATTCTTTCCAGAATTTTGATGATTTCTAATACAGACTCTGCCTTATGCGATTTTAGTAAGTTTGGAACCAGTAATCTCTAGCAATTCTTAACGAACTAATCTCATGTATCTAAAGTTTTAGAGTTCACGCACATGTATACACTGATTTTTTCAAATTTAGAAGACATGAGGTGAACTAAAAAAAACAGTCTACTGATTTGTGTGAAAAAACTCCACTGGATTTGAGATAACCATTTTTAAGGAGAAATAAATCAAAAATGGGATTGTTTATATCTATTTTCCTTTTGTCTAATATCAGGGCAGAACAAAACAAAATATAAACTTGAAATTTCAGGAACATGAATAAAAACAGAAATTAAATGTACAGTCCAGTCTTTATATTACAATGAAAGCTAAAAAATAGGGGGGAGGGAGAGTTATAACCTGACTGCCCCTATACACTTTCCATAATGAAAGAAACTAAAAAAAGAATAAAATTATAACTAATTTGTTGACTCGAAGATCTCTTGAAACCTTACGTTTGAGTCTTTTCTTTGGAATCTGTAAAATACACCCCATTTGTTTGAGTGTTATGCATCTATCAGAACCAAACTGACCATGGGAAGGTCAATTTTAATTCAGATGATGTTTATGTTCAAACCATATTATTTGGCAGAACTGTTTAGGCACTTTTCAGGGTGAATATGATCATAAAAGGATCAATTCACCTCTGGATTTGCCATTTTTTCTTTTTGTTGTACTTGGGACTTTTAGTCCTATCAATTCCTTAACTTGATCATTTTTAGGCATGTTGAAAGAGTGAACTTAACCATTTGGGAGGTTCAGATTCCACACACTAGAGTCCCTTTTGACTGACCTTACTTTTATACCCTCGAAGGGAGATCAACTACTTTCTGAATATCTAAAATATAGGGTGAATTTGACCACTATGAGAGGTCAGATTCACTATCCTTTTAATGTTGGCTAAATGACTCTGTTATGACTTCAAGGATATGGAATTAATCACAAGAAGCCTTCAACAGAGAATCCTATTGTTGTGATCATACATAGAAAGACAACCAGATTTTGGTAAGTGATCATAGGTTCAGCATGAAGGAAAGCAGCAGGTTTTTATGTATCTTTCTTAGATTGAATCTGACTATGAAGGAGAGTCTGATTCTAAACCCAGAGATACAAACCTACTCAACATTTCTAACAACCATACCAACACTTTAAATAGCATTCATTTGAACATTTTTGACTATTCTTGGCTCTTAGAGACTGAATCAGACCATATAAGGGTTCAGATTCTCTTCTCTATAGCCCTTTTGACCACATGCTGTATACCCTTTAAAGGGTGAATTTCAGCCATCTACACTACTGTTTTGTGCACTGTTGTGGGGTGAACTTGACTATCAATAAGTCAAACTCATCTACCCTAGTGCTAATACTAACCTATCTAGAGATTTGCTTGTTGAATCTCTTTATTGACCAAGGAGACTCAATTGAAAAGCATATTTCTGCATTCTTATTGATGGAATCTGACCATAGAGGAGGTCAGATTCAACACCTTAATGCAACTTGTTTCCTAATATAGGAACATGAGTACTTATCACATATAATCTTAAGCAAACAATCATGCATTAACAGGAGAAATACTAACACCAAAGACACTGCCTATCATACTCATAGAATGTGAATAAAGCATTTGCACAATCACATTTAATCAAAACAAGAACAGTAACTTCATTTGTCAAGAGTAACCAGCTTTACACAATGAGCAGAAAAATGAGAATTCCAGTCCAAAATTTCATTAAGAAGAGATGAACTAATACATACCTTTAGAGAGATAATAACAAAGAGACCTGACCAAATAAAGGTCAAGTGAGAACAATAACAGCAAGGAGGAAGAGAAAACAGCAGCAAATAGCAGAAACCCCAGGGAAAACCAACCAGTCCAGCAAGAATAACCCCCCAGAAATCTTGAGTATGAATACTTGAAAGAA
>ML422574.1:0-24452 GCA_005239525.1 Nicotiana knightiana
GGCGTTATGGGTCTAACGCCTGGGTAACGCCAGGCCACACCAGGCGTTTTGGCTATAACGCCTAGGTAATGCCAGGCCACCCCAGGCGTTTTGGCTATAACGCCTGGGTAACGCCAGGCCTGTCCCGGATCACTCCTTTTCGACTCTTGCACGTATTTCCCGACGTTTATGCTCTCATTTAGCTCGGCTTCAATTTTCAACTCACCTGCGCATTAAATAANTTAAAAATCATGAATTCTAGTCACGCATCAGCGATGCCGTTCTCCCATCGGGTGGTTTGATCCTGGCGAGGCTAAGCTATATTGCACTGACTTGGTAAAGGATTCCTTGGAGAAGGTAAATCTGATTCAGGAGAGGATCCGCACGGCACAGTCCAGACAGAAGAGTTACGCGGATTAGAAGGCGCGTGATGTACCGTTCAAGGTTGGCGAGAAGGTTCTCTTGAAATTCTCGCCGATGAAGGGTATTATGAGGTTCGGAATGAGGGGAAAGTTGAGCCCAAGGTTTATAGGCACATTCGAGGTGTTGGGGCGAGTTGAGGAGGTTGTTTATGAGCTTGCTCTACCTCCCAGCTTATCAGGTGTTTATCCAGATTTCCCTGTATATATGCTCAGGAGATACCACACCGACTTGTATCATGTGTTGGACTTTAGTACCATTCATCTAGACCAGAGGCTGGACTACGAGGAGGAGCCCATTGCTATTATTGATAGGCAGGAGTGCTAGTTGAGGTCTAAGAGGGTTTCTGCCGTGAGGGTCCAATAGAGGGGCCAACCAGTCGAGGAGGCGACTTAGGAGTCCGAGGAGGACATGCAGAGCAGATATCCTCACTTATTCAGCACTCCAGGTATGATTCTAGACCCGTTCAAGGATGAACGTTTGTTTAAGAGGTGGAGAATGTAACGACCCAATCAGTCGTTTTTCTTTATAGAACCTCGTGCCCCTATATCACACTTCCTGTACTTGCTTTTATTGATTGATGACTTGCGAGGATGGTTGGTTCGGGAATTTGGATGAGTTTGGGTTAGAATTGGAACAATTAGTTCCTTGAGGGGGGCCTTAAAGGCTAAGTTTGACTTTGGTCAACATTTTTAGTAAACGACCTCGAAATTGGGATTTGAAGGCTCCAATAGGTTCGTATGATGATTTCGGACTTGGGCGTATGTTCGGAACGGGTTTTGGATGACCCGGGGGCGTTTCAGCGCGAAATAGTGAAATATGATTCTTGAAGTTCAAAAATTGAGGTTTCGAACGTGTTTTGGCTTTATCGAGGTCCGAACGGGATTTTTAGATTGGGAATAGTTCGGTGGTTTAATTTATGACTTGGTTCTTAAGTTGATTTTGCCTACTGGGCAGTTCACAAATAATTAAACAAAGCACATTTTTACTATTTGCAATATTTCAATTATCCTATATGCTTGCCTAGGCGTGGATTCGAGATGTCCTATAAACATGATATCTAAATGTTAATCAGAATCTTAATTCTAACAAGTGATTTTAAACATGCAGTTTGAGTTCATGATGTCCTATAGGCATGCTGTCTAGGTGCTGAACATTACAGGATTGATTTTATTTATTTATCTCTATAAGCACGATATCTAGGTGTTGGGACTGCTTTTTATACTATCTAGACATAGTCGTAGTATTCAGGCGAGTGCAATAAAAGTCCTAAAACATGTTTTCTAATGCACAAAGGAGAACTTTATGAATATTGAATATGATTATTAGGCAGAATTAATAACAACCTAGTGACAGGATTTCTAAGGAGGCATGATATATGCAACATCTTTTAGAAAAGCAGAAGTTTTAGAACAAACGATATGATGCCTACGAACATGTTTTCTAATGCACAAATGATCCTAAGATCATGATTCCTAATGCAAGCAAATAGTCATAGTAATCCAAAGAGCATGATTTCTACCCAACTGCCCCAACAAAAATTATATGAAAATCCCTCCCCTTTTACTAATATCCCCAAATATTTGTTTACAAGGATCATTATTATAGACCATTGCATAATAAATAAAAGCTATGCTATATGGAGCCTCAATAGGCCCAAAGTGAACTTGGAAATACCAGGCCTTCAAACAGTTCAGGGTTCCATAGTCTCATAATGTCCAATAGGGGTATCCTGGTGTGTCAAAGTTCCCAAGGGCCTCAGGGACCTCGAGCAATGCTCACACCAAGATCCTTTTAAATAGAGAAGTGGTTATGTGCAGTGTGGAAGAGCTAAACCTAGTGTGTCAGAGTTCGGAGGAATCTCATGGATTCCTAGGCAGTGCACACATTGGAGGGGCAGAACTTATGTAATCTAAGAGTATAAATGAGAGTGCTTGACATAGTTGAGATGACTTTTAGAAGACAATGTAAAGGTAAAATATTTAGGAGTGAAAATACTTCAGGAGTAGAAATAGTTTAGGTAAACATATCAGGAGTGAAAAAACATGTTGAAAACCTTTTGAAGGAAAGGAAGGTTCAGCAAACGACAACATGATCACAAAAGCATCACATTGCCCAGAATCATCTTCAATATGTCAATTAGTTCTAGGTGTACAAACAGTTATACAAAAGGGAGCAGGGGTTGGGAACACAAGACACTTGAAACAGGAGCACATAAGGAGGATAAGAAGGAGAGAATTTTTAACAACAAGTACATAGAACAAGCATGGACTAGTTGACAACCAGTAACCAAATTCATAGCATTAGAACACAAACTACTGACTCAGAGTCTTAATAGGGAAATCATACTTGAAGCGAAAGTGGTAATAAACAATAAAGCACAGAGACAGAATGCAAGAATAGTCATGATGAGGATATGGGACTACTACACAAAATTAGCCATACCAATTGAAGTTAATTGGAAAGAAAAAAGGAGTCTTAGGAACAGTAGTGAACATGCAAGTTTAATGAAATAATAGGAAAAATTGAAACAAGTAAACATACTGGCTAAAGCAATGAACAGGAAAGATTGAGACCTAAACACATGAATACATATATTGGTTTAAGCAATAAACAGATGGGATTGAAGCTTAAACAGAAGTAAGCATGTTGATTAAAGTGATAAACAAGATAGAGTGAAACCTAAATAGGAGTAAACATGATAATTAAAGCAATAAACAGGAAAGAGTGAAACTTAAATAGGAGTGAACATGCTGATTAAAGTAGTAACAGGAAGGAACACAGAGTTAAACACATAATAGCTAAACTAGTACAGAAGAGACATATGTTTAACAAAAGTAAAGCAGTAGAGAGCACACAGATTTGAACTTCATAGTGTAATGAATGACATTAGGAGTAGAATAATACCGGTTAAAGGAAGCAAAGTAGAAGGTAAAGTAGGCAGGATTCAATGGTCTAGCCTTGGCTTTCAGCCTGCTAGACAATATAGTAAACACAAGCAATATAGAGATGAGAGTCAAAGTGTGTGACTGTGTTTGTGAACTATAGTTCGTGTGTTTGAAGAATCAGAATGAGAGTGTATATATAGAACTTAGGGAGGTAAAACAAATAAGGTAAATAAATCAAGTAAATATAATCAATCAGTTAATTGGGGCTAATCCCAATTAATTTGGACAAACAGATCCGGGAAGGTCATATTAGTACAAAGAGAATCGATTGGTCAGCCGCAAGTGCGAGACCGAAAGTGACGTCAAAGCCTCGCAGGTGCGGCCATCGAAAAGGTGCCCATGATATGCAGATGCGGTCCCTTCTTTACAGAATTGCAGCCGCAGGTGCAGGACTCCTTTAGCATGTGCGATCCATGTCAGCCCCTCCCCTTTTCGCAGATGCGGACCCAGATCTGCATGTGCGAGACTGCAAGTGCGGTCCACTCGCCGCATGTGTGAAATCACTAGAGGCAGTGGGGTCGTTTTGAATCGGGACTTAGGCTCATTTTAGAGCATTTATCACACTTTGGGCGATTTAGGAGCTCCCAAAAACAGAGGTTTCAACTTAGCACCTTGAGGTAATGAATTTCCTACTTAATGTGAGTTTATTACTTAGTTTTTGCGTAGATTAACACACAAAGATTACTCAAAATTATGGGTTTAGGGTAAAACTTAGGGTTTTGATAAAAATGGAATTTAACCACGAAATTTGTTATGGAATCTAGTAAAAATCATATATTATTAATCCTTAGGTTATGGGTAACAACTTTCTTTAAGAATTTCCGAAATCCGATCATGTGGGTCCGGGGGTGAATATTTGGAATCTTACAAATTGGCTTGGGTAATCATCTAAACGATAGAATTATGAACTTTCGAGCAAAGATTTACTAGTTTATGTAATGTTTGGCTAGTTTCGAGTTGTCAGGCGTCAAATTTGGAGGTTGAGCGCATTCTTGAATCGGAAAGTAGGCTTGATATGAGGTAAGTCTCCTTTCTAACCTTGTACGAGGGAATTGTCCCCATAGGTGAAATAATTTATTTTCTGAATAATTATGGGGGACTACGTACGCACTAGGTGACGTGGGTCTGTGCGTAGTGACTATTCTTGTTATGTACGGGTAGTTTAGGCTTACACCATGCCTCGTGAACATTGCTAATTGATTTATATGTGTGGTCATCATAGTGTGAAAGTTTACATCAACATCTTAAGAATTTAAAGATTTCAAGTAAGTCATTAATTTGAAAAATGAAGTGAGAAGAATGTGCTATGTTTATGTGAAACCGCTTCACAATTATATTCCGCGAGCGGGTGATTTCCTCCACTACTCTAATGGGAGCGCGCCATTTGCCTCGGCAGGATAATAGATGCATCTATGGTTTGCGTTGTTCGACCCTTTGGCAGTGCACATTTACTTTTCTATTGGATCGAGCAGTACGTCCTTCACATATTTTGCGCATGTTAATTTGCTTGGTACTTCCTATGATTTTCAAACCGCTAAAAAGGCCTCGAAGAATAAAATTGTACTGTTTAACAATAGTTGGAACCTAAATGTACTTATGGAAAGATTTGTCATTTATTGTCTTTATTGTTATTCAGCTTTGATATCCATGCTTAGCCTTATAATTGAATAAATTGCTTTGGCCCTAGTAAGTTTCAAGTCGACCTCTCGACACTACTTCTTTGAAATTAGACTTGATACTTACTGGGTACATGATGTTTATGTACTCATGCTATGCTTCTGTACTTAATTGTACAGGTTCTGAGGCAGGTACATCTGGTTGTCAGCCCGAAACACGTTCTTATCTCCTCGAGATTTAGGGATTCCACGGTGAGCTGCTTCTCTTGATGTCGTTCAACAGAATGTTGGATTCTTTCCCTTTTTGTTATTCTGTCTATATCCTCTCAGATAGGAGGATAGATGTATTCTTTTGATTTCCTTCTACTAGATGCATGTATACTTGTGACACCAGTTCCTGGCACACACATTGGTAGACTATTCTTTTGGAAATGTAACTATTTAAATTTAACTTCTTCATCATTTCAAGTAAATTTGCATCGATATTTATCATTTTCTCATGCTTCTTACAAAGGTTAGGGGAAGAGGTCAGTTTGGGAGGGGACAGCGCAACAGGCCCCCATATTCAACACCACCACCACCTTCTCGAGTCGCTCCAGCGAGGACTTATTTCAGTGCCATGCCAGACCGTCCCCCAGCCATTCAGGGTTCCTCTGGTGGGTATTTCGACCACCAGGTCCAGTCTTCAGGGCAGCAATCTATGGTGCCGAGAGGTTGTTACGAGTGTGGGGATCCAGGTCACATGAAGAGGTTTTGCCCCAGGCTTCAGGGCAAGGGTGTGCAGCAGGGCCATCAGCCTATGATTTCAGCACCAGCAGTCCGACCACCCAGAGGTGGAGGGAAGATGGGTAAGGGTCGTCCTAGAGGTGGAGGCCAGACAGGGGGAGCTCAGCCAGCCACTATTCAGTCCGGTGGAGGCCAGCCAGCCAGTGCTCCAGTCCGATTCTATGCTTTTTCGGCCAGACCAGATGCATTGGCCTCAGACGCCGTTATCACAGGTATCATCTCCATCTGCGATATGGACACTTCAATATTATTTGATCCAGGGTCTACCTATTCATATGTATCATCTTTGTTTGCCCCTTTCTTGGATGTTCCTCATGGGTCCTTGGGTACTCTGGTTTATGTGTCCACTCCAGTGGGTAATTTTGTAGTTGTGGACCGGATCTATCAGTCCTATGTGGTCACATTCTATGGGTTCGAGACTAGGGCGAACCTCTTGTTACTTGATATGATTGAATTTGAGGTCATCCTGGGCATGGACTGGTTATCTCCTTATCACGCCATCTTGGATTTCCATGCCAAGACTGTTACATTTGCCACGCCTGAGTTATCAAGATTGGAGTGGAGAGGTTCCTCATTTGGTGCAGCTAGTTAAGTTATTTCTTTTCTGAAGGCTCGATATATGGTCGAGAAAGGTTGTTCGGATTATCTCGCTTATGTGCGGGACACCACCGGAGAGTCTCCGACGATTGATTCAGTGCCAATAGTTCGTGATTTTGTCGATGTGTTTCCTTCTGACTTCCCAAGCATGCCACCAGAGTGTGATATCGATTTCTGTATTGACTTGGCTCCAGGCACCCAACCTATATCCATCGTACTGTATGGCTCCGAAAGAATTGAAAGAATTGAAAGAACAACTCGAGGAGTTTCTAGATAAGGGGTTTATCAGACCGAGTGTATCGCCTTAGATTTCTCTAGTGTTATTTATGAAGAAGAAGGATGGAACTATACGGATGTGTTTTGACTACCGCCACTTGAACAAAGTTACAATCAAGAACAAGTACTCGTTGCCTCACATCGATGATTTGTTTGACCAGTTGCAGGGTGATAGGGTGTTCTCTAAGATCGACCTGATATTTGGGTATCATCAGTTTAGGATTCGGGACTCAGATGTTCCGAAGACTGCCTTCCGTACTAGATATGGTCATTACGAGTTCCTGGTGATGTCCTATGGCTTGACCAATGCCCCAACAGCATTTATGGATTAGATGAACAGGGTGTTCAGGCCTTATATTGATTCCTTTATCATTGTCTTCGTTGATGACATCCTGATCTACTCACGTAGCCTGTGGGAGCACAAGAAGCATTTGAGAGTAGTGCTCCAGACCCTGCGGGAACAAAAGTTGTATGCTAAGTTCTCCAAGTGTGAGTTCTAATTAGATTCCGTAGCATTCTTGGGACTTGTGGTGTCCGTAGAGGGTATGAAGGTGGATCCTAAAATATTGAGGCAGTTCAGAGTTGTCCACGTCCTACTTCAGCGACCGAGATCAGGAGTTTCTTGGGATGAGCAGGTTATTATCGTCCATTTGTAGAGGGCTTTTCATCCATTGCATCCCCTATGACTAGGTTGAGTTAGAATAGCGCCCCCTTCCGATGGTCCGACGAGTGCGAGGCGATCTTTCAGAACCTCAAGTCAGCTTTGACCACAACACCAGTTCTAGTGTTGCCTTCCGGTACAGAGATGTATACAGTTTATTGCGATGCTTCACGCGTTGACTTAGGATATGTATTAATGCAGGAGGGACGAGTTATTGCATATGCTTCGCGTCAGTTGAAGATTCATGAGAAGAACTACCCCGTGCACGATTTGGAGTTGGCAGCGATTGTTCATGCTCTTAAGATTTTGAGGAATTACTTGTATGGATGTCTTGTGAGGTTTATACAGACCACCGCAACTAACAACACATGTTCAAGCAAAGGGGCCTTAATTTGAGGTAGCGTAGGTGGCTTGAGTTACTGAAGGATTATGACATCACCATTCTTTATCATCCCGAGAAGGCGAATGTGGTTGCAGATGCCTTAAGCAGGAAGGCGGAGAGTATGGGTAGCTTGGCATTCATTTCAGCGGAGGAGAGGCCACTAGCCCGGGACATTCAGTCCTTGGCTAACAGACTTGTGAGGCTAGACATTTCAGAGCCCAACCGAGTTCTTGTGTATGTTGTTGCTTAGTCTTCATTATTGGAGCAGATCAAGGCTCGGTAGTTCGATGATCCGCACTTGGCAGTCCTCAGAGATATGGTACTACAGGGTAGTACCAAGGAGGTTTCTATTGGAGAAGATGGTGTCCTGCGACTTCAGGGTCACCTATGTGTTCCTAATGATGGTCTAAGGGAGAGGATTCTAGAGGAGGAGCACAGTTCACGGTATTCTATTCATCCAGGTGCCACGAAGATGTATCGTCACTTGGGGCAGAACTACTGGTGGCGGCGGATGAAGAAATCCATAGAAGAGTATGTGGCTAGATGTCTAAATTGCCAACAGGTGAAGTATGAGCACCACAGGCCAGGAGGTCTACTCCAGCAAATGCATATACCTGAGTTGAAATGGGAGTACACCACTATGGACTTAGTAGTCGGGTGGCCGTGGACCTTGCGGAAGTTTGATGTGGTTTGGGTTATTGTAGACAGGTTGACCAAGTCAGCACACTTCATCCCAGTGGCCACTACTTATACTTTACAGAGGTCGGCTCAGATACATTTGGGAGATAGTCCGGTTGCTCGGTGTGCCTGTATCCATCATATCAGATAGTGGTCCTCAGTTCACCTCGCATTTTTGGAGAGCCGTGCAGAGTGATTTGGGCACCTGTGTAGAGCTCAGCACAACATTTCATCCTCAGACCAACGGGCGGTCGGAGCGGACAGTTCAAATATTGGAGGACATGCTCAGGGCATGTGTGATTGACTTTGGAGGGCAGTGGGATCAGTTCTTTCCCTTGGCCGAATTTGTGTACAACAATAGCTATCAGTCCAGCATTGAGATGGCCCCATTTGAGGCTCTATATGGTCAGCGATGCCGTTCTCCCATAGGGTGGTTTGATCCTGGCGAGGCTAAGCTATATGGCACTGACTTGGTAAAGGATTCCTTGGA
Source organism: Nicotiana knightiana (assembly GCA_005239525.1). Classification (NCBI taxonomy): domain Eukaryota; kingdom Viridiplantae; phylum Streptophyta; class Magnoliopsida; order Solanales; family Solanaceae; genus Nicotiana; species Nicotiana knightiana. Next base: position 8,834 of record ML422574.1, read on the forward strand.
GAAGGTAAAGCTGATTCAGGAGAGGATTCGCACGGCACAGTCCAGACAGAAGAGTTACGCGGATCAGAAGGCGCGTGATGTATCGTTCATGGTTGGCGAGAAGGTTCTCTTGAAATTCTCGCCGATGAAGGGTATTATGAGGTTCGGAATGAGGGGAAAGTTGAGCCCAAGGTTTATAGGCACATTCAAGGTGTTGGGGCGAGTTGAGGAGGTTGCTTATGAGCTTGCTCTACCTCCCAGCTTATCAGGTGTTTATCCAGATTTCCCTGTATATATGCTCAGGAGGTACCACACCGACTTGTATCATGTGTTGGACTTTAGTACCATTCAGCTAGATCAGAGGTTGGACTACGAGGAGGAGCCCATTGCTATTATTGATAGGTAGGTGCTAGTTGAGGTCTAAGAGGGTTTCTGCCGTGAGGGTCCAATAGAGGGGCCAACCAGTCGAGGAGGCAACTTAGGAGTCCGAGGAGGACATGCAGAGCAGATATCCTCACTTATTCAGCACTCCAGGTATGATTCTAGACCCGTTTGAGGATGAACGTTTGTTTAAGAGGTGGAGAATGTAACGATCCAACCGTCATTTATCTTTCTAGAACCCCGTGCCCCTATATTAGACTTCCTGTACTTGCTTTTATTGATTGATGACTTGCGAGGATGGTTGTTTCGGGAATTTGGATGAGTTTGGGTTAGAATTGGAACAATTAGTTCCTTGAGGGGGGCCTTAAAGGCTAAGTTTGACTTCGGTCAACATTTTTAGTAAACGACCTAGAAATCGGGATTTGAAGGCTCCAATAGGTTCGTATGATGATTTCGGACTTGGGCGTATGTTCGAAACGGGTTTTGGATGACCCAGGGGCGTTTCGGCCCCAAATAGTGAAATATGATTCTTGCAGTTCAAAAATTGAGGTTTGGAACGTGTTTTGGCGTTATCGAAGTCCGAACAGGATTTTGAGATTGGGAATAGTTCCATAGTTTCATTTATGACTTGCTCGCAAAATTTGGTGTCTTTCCGAGTAGTATAAGTACGTTTCGGCGTATTGGAAGTGAATCCAAGAACTTAAAGTTAAGTTAAGTTTAGTTGGTTTTGGGGTACGATTCTTAGATTTAATGTTGTTTCGAGTGTTCCGGAGGTTTGAGCGAGTCCGTTTTATGATTTAAAACTTGTTGGTATATTCGAACGGGGCCTCGGGGGCCCCGGACTCCATTCAGACGTTGTGTGAAGCGATTCCCAGCTCAAAGAGAGCTGCCGGTGCACCAAATCTGGTGCGACTGCACCTGCGATTGGGTAGCCGCAGGTGCGAGACCGCAAGTGCGGTCGAAGCCTCGCAGGTGCGGCCATCGAATGGGTGCCCAGGATCCGCAGATGTGGTCCCTTCTTCGCCGAAGCGGAGTCGCAGGTGCGATCCATGCCAGCTCCTCCCCTTTCTACAGATGCGGACCCTGGTCCGCAGGTGCGGTCCACTCGCCGTAGGTGCGAAATCACTGGAGGCAGTTAGGTCATTTTAAAACGGGACTTAGGCTCATTTGAGAGCATTTATCACACCTTGGGCGATTTAGGAGCTCCCAAAAAGAGAGGTTTCAACTTAGCACCTTTAGGTAATGTATTTCCTACTTAATGTGAGTTTATTACTTATTTTTTTTTGGTAGATTAACACACACAGATTAGTGAAAATTATGGGTTTAGGTTAAAACTTAGGGTTTTGATAAAAATGGGATTTAACAACGAAATTTGTTATGGAATGTAGTAAAAATCATATATTATTAATCCTTAGGTTATGGGTAACAACTTTCTTTAAGAATTTCCGAAATCCGATCATGTGGGTCCGGGGGTGAATTTTGGGAATATTACAAATTGGCTTGGGTAATCATCTAAACGATAGAATTATGAACTTTCGAGCAAAGATTTACTAGTTTATGTAATGTTTGGCTAGTTTCGAGTTGTCAGGCGTCAAATTTGGAGGTTGACCGCATTCTTGAATCGGAAAGTAGGCTTGATACGAGGTAAGTCTCCTTTCTAACCTTGTACGAGGGAATTGTCCCCATAGGTGAAATAATTTATTATATGAATAATTGTGGGGGACTACGTACGTACTAGGTGACGAGGGTCTGTGCGTAGTGACTATTCTTATTATGTCAGGGTAGTTTAGGCTTACACCATGCCTCGTGAACATTTCTAATAAATTTATATGCGTGGTCATCATAGAGTGAAAGTTTACATCAACATCTTAAGAATTTAAAGATTTCAAGTAAGTCATTAATTTGAAAAATGAAGTGAGAAGAATGTGCTATGTTTATGTGAAACCGCTTCGCAATTATATTCCGCGAGCGGGTGATTCCTCCACTACTCTCATGGGAGCGGGTTTCTTGCCTCGACAGGTTAATAGATGCATCTATGGTTCTCGTCGTTCGAACCTTCGGCAGTGCACATTTACTTTTCTGTTGGATCGAGCCATACGTCCTTGACATATTGTACGCATGTTAATTTTCTTGGTACTTCCTATGATTTTCAAACCATTAAAAAGGCCTTGAAGAATAAAATTGTAAACAGTTTAACAGGAGTTGGCACCTAAAGTACTTGTGGAAAGATTTGTCATTTCTTGTCTTTATTGTTATTCAGCTTTGATATTCATGCTTAGCCTTATAATTGAATAAATTTCTTTGGCCCTAGTGAGTTTCAAATCGACCTCTCGTCACTACTTTTTCGAGATTAGATTGGATACTTACTGGGTACATGATGTTTATGTACGCATGCTACGCTTATGTACTTAATTGTACAGGTTCTGAAGCAGATACATCTGGTTGTCATCCCGGAGCACGTTCTTGACTCCTCGAGATTTAGGGATTCCACGATGAGCTGCTTCCCTTGATGCCGTTTAGCAGCAGTTGGAGTCTTTTCCTTTTTGTTATTCTATCTATATCCTCTCAGACTGTAGGATAGATGTATTATTTTGAATTTCTTCTACTAGATGCCTATATACTTGTGACACCAGTTCCTGGCACACACATTGGTAGACTATTCTTTTGGAAATGTAACTATTTAAATTTAACTTCTTCATCATTTCAAGTAAATTTGCTTCGATATTTATCATTTTCTCATGCTTGTGACAAAATTTCAGTATTGTTAATAAAGTTTTATAAAATTTAAATGGGACTCACTAGACTAATATGGTTGGCTTGCCTAACATCGGCGTTGGGTGCCATCGCGACCTAGATTAGTATTTGGGTCGTGACACATATCAGGAGTGAAAAAACATGTTGTAAACCTTTTGAAGGAAAGGGAAGGTTCAGCAAACATCAACATGATCACAAAAGCATCACAATGCCCAGATTTAACTTCAGTTTGTCAATGAGTTCTAGGTGTACAAACAGTTACACAAAATGGAGCAGCGGTTGGGAACACAAGACACTTGAAACAGGAGTACATAAGGAGGATAAGACGAAGAGCATTTTTAACAACAAGTACACAGAACAAGCGGGGGCTGACTGACAACCATCAATCGAATTCATAGCATTAGAACACAAACTACTGACTCAGAGTCTTAACAGGAAAATCATACGTGAAGCTAAAGTGATAATAGACAGTGAAGCATAGAGATAGAATGCAGGAATAGTCATGATGAGGATAGGGGTCTACTACACAGAATTAGTCATACCAATTGAAGTTAATTGGATAGAAAATAAAAGTCTTAGACACATGAGTGAACATGCAAGTTTAAAGCAATAATAGGAAAGATTGAAACAAGTGAACATACTGGCTAAAGCAATGAACAGGAAAGATTGAGACCTAAACACAGAAATACATATATTGGTTTAAGCAATAAACAGAAGGGATTGAAGCTTCAATATAAGTAAGCATGTTGATTAAATTGATAAACAAGAGAGAGTGAAACCTAAATAGGAGTAAACATGTTGATTAAAGCAATAAACAAGAAAGAGTGAAACATAAATAGGAGTGAACATGATGATTAAAGCAGTAACAAGAAGGAACGCAGAGTTAAACACATAATAGCTAAACTAGTACATAAGAGACATAGGTTTAAGAAAAGTAAAGCAATAGAGAGCACACATATTTGAACTTCATAGTGTAACGAACGACATTAGGAGTAGAAACATACCGGTTAAAGAAAGCAAAGCAGAAGGTAAAGTATCCACGATTCAATGGTCTAGCATTGGCTTTCAGCCGGCTAGACAATATAGTAAACACAAGCAATAGAGAGATGAGAGCCAAAGTGTGTGAATGTGTTTGGGAACTATTGTTCGTGTGTGTGAAGAATCGGAATAAGAGTGTATATATAGAACTTAGGGAGGTAAAACAAATAAGGGAAACAAAGAAAGTAAATATAATCAATCATTTAATTGGGGCTAATCCCAATTAATTTGCACAAACAGATCCGGGAAGGTCATATTCGTACAAAGAGAATCCATTACCAGCCTTGTTTGGGACTTAAATAAGGTAACAAATCACTTAGTGACCATGTATTAACTAATCAGTCAGAATAAGTCAAGTAACAATAATTAAAGGCCACAAATAAGGAAAGTAAGTAAAAATCCCAAAGAATAATGATTTTAACGGGAAAAATTGGTTCAAATCCCTAAATAGAAATCAATTAGTACATTGGGTTGACAAAAATAAACAAATAACGGAGAAAACTTGAAGAAAATCAGTGCAACAAACAGAAACATACACGAGAATCATTCAAGATAGTAAAGAAACAATTAGTTTAAACACTGAAAAGTTAGAAAAACCCTTTTGAAAAATACTTAGGGCGAACCCTTATTTCAAAAGAAAGCAAATGGAAATGAAATAGTTAACCAAAACAGGAGATCTTTAAGGGAAAACACCAGATAATACTCGAACCGTTTCAAATCTACAAAGATCTGAACGGATTTGAGTAGTCGTAAAACTAGGGTTTTCAAAAAACAGTACAGATGAAATAAACTCGGTCAAAAACTATGGATTTGAACTAAAAATAGGAGGAAACCAATACTCACACATGAGAAAGGACATAGACGGGCCTATAGGCAAGTTTTCGGGAAAGAACCAGGTTGAATCTTCTTGAGATTCTTTTAAGAATCCATGTACCTAATAACCAGAGGGTGTAGAAGGTTGTGATGTTTTATACTTCAATACCACACAAGAGATGGGTGATTTGTGTGGTGTCCAATTTTTCGAGTGTTGTCTCAATAGAAGAACCTGGTTCTTCTTGGTGTTCCAACTTCTACTAGTGCTGAATAATAAATGCAGTAAAGTAAAAATACGGAGATTTTTACGTGGAAACACCTAGCTCAACAGGTGAAAAAACCACGACCTACTCCTCAGTAGGATTTTCCCAGACTCTTCACTACAACTCTGAGCCAAACAGCATTTACAAAATAAACTCTTTTGTAAACCTAAGGACTAACTCTACTCCCTTTGTAGCAACCTAGCCTCTAGCTAATTTCAATAAGCTTCAAGTTAAATCTAAATTGAACAATGTGTATCTATTACAATTGCTTCTAATAAAGCTGAAAGATACAATATTAAATCACCTACTACAACCAACTAGACTCGAAAGACAAACAGATGGAACTGATTCTTCTAGCTGATCAGTAGCCTTTGTATTGCACAAGGATTCTTCTTGCAAAATTTCTCTGGTAATTTTGCCTTCAGTTCTTGCTTCAATTCTATCTTTGTGCGAATGATTCTTCAGTAGGAATACTTCAACATTATATAGCGCCAGAAGTTGAGATGTTCTTGTTTAGTTCTAATGCAACTCTTCCTTGGTGGAAGAGTTTGTGTTTAACTCAACTTCCTTCCTTTTGTTTTTGTCTTTGCTGAACTCGAACTCTAACCCCTTATCAATTTGCAACCTTTTCGCATTAGGAGACAACCTCTTAGTTCATGAATAATTCACAGATCATGTTTATCTCCTGTGCATGTACGGTTCTTGTGCCAATTGGTTCGTTTGAGATGTTTGCCCTGGTGGACCTGGTTCAGCTGGGTAGGCATTTGTCAATATTCAAAACCATGCAGTGACTTGGGTCAACAAATTCCCCCTTTTTGATGATGACAAACTCTGTGCTCAACCATGTATAAACTTCAAACACTATGTATGGTTTTAAGCATTTATCATGGAGAAACCAGGTTCATTAGGTTATAAATATCACAACTTATGAAATTTTGGAAAAAGCACATATCTTCCCCCTTTTGGCATCATCGAAAAGTTGCAAAATGATAAACTTACCAGAGTTGTTAACAATTACTCATGGTCATTGAGGCAACTGCAGGTGCAAATATGATTAATCATCAAAAGAAACCAATAAATGTATGCTATCTAAGAAACTGAGACAAGTCAATAACAAAAACAGCAAAATTCATCGATTGGTACGCAATTCAAGCACCATACAAAAAAACTAAAGCAGACACTACCATGAGCAAAAATAACAAAAACAGAAACAGAACAACTGGGAAAAGAGGGGTTTTGGTAGCTCTGGAATTCCTAAGGTTGGGAAAGGGCAGATGAGGTTGGGGTCTTTGCTTGAAGGTGAGAAAGCATTTGTTGAAGAACACCTTTATTTTTCTCCTTCTCCTTGGCTAGTTCAGATCTGAGAGCTTTCCGCTCAGCTTCAACCTCATGAAGGCGAGAATTAAATCGAAGGATCTCCGCATCCTTTATCTCTCCTTCCTGCACCAATAACCTGACTTTNAAAGAGCTGGATGATGAAAGCTGGCCATTTAATCTTCTTTCCCCTGTACAGGAACTCCATAAGTGTTAAGTCCATGTAACTGGCGATGTGTCTACGCTCTTGTCTTGGCAGCAGAAACTTAATCACAAATTCGAAGAGTAGCTTGTTCTGGGGCTGCATTTCACTTTTGAACACTGGCCTTGGCTCAAGTTCCTTCTCATTTTCACAAAAGAATCTGGTGATGTNTTCACAAAAGAATCTTGTGATGTTGATAGTTGAGGCCATTTCATCGAGACTGGGCCATCTTTGCCTAGTGTAATCATCATAGCCCTCAGCAGGGTTATTCAAAATCTCTCCCAGCTCCTTTGCATCAAAAGTAATATGAACCCCCTTTACTGTGGAGGTTACCCTGCCATCATTCACATTTGCATTTTCCATAAACTCCACCAGTTCATTCCTTGCCAGCCTTCCTTCCAGGTTAAGGACAAAGTCCTTCTATCCCTGCACATCCAGTGCATTCAACAAAAAGATCATTCCTGATTCTTCAAGATCTCTCACCAGTTTTCCTTTAAGAATAGTACGCTTTCCAAACATGGTGAGTTTGTCATATTGCTCACTAGAGATTTCTTCTTGTCCTCCACTCCATTCACTTTCTTCTTCAACAACTTTCACTTTCTTGGCCTTGGACCTGGTCCTTTTAGCTGTGCTTGAGGGTGTGGCAGACAGAGAAGCTGACTTCTTTGAAGAAACCTTAGCCTTCTTGGGCTTGGGTGTCTCAACCACAACTGGAGTCGGGTGCTCCTCATGATGGACAAGGTCCATCGTCTCATCATCAGCAGCCTCAATAGGCTCTCCTTACTTTGCCTTTCCCTTGGCAGCTTTCTTTTTCTTACTCTCTCTCAGAACCCTTTCTAACTCCTCTTCTCCTTGTCGAACAGTACTTCTTGTAGCACGAACCTTTGGGGCAGAAACATCAGCAGATATTGAAAATTTTCTTTTATTTGGGGTAGTAGCCTTCTTTGATTTTGAGGTTCGTTTCCTCTTGGGATTGTAGGACTCCCCCAGCTTCCTCAGCATCTCAGCCAATGTCTCCTCGACAGATGAACCAGGTTCATCTGTTGATTTTTGTAGGCTCTCTAAACCTACTGCTGCTCCCCAGCAATACTTCCCCCTAAATCTGTGACTCCTTCTTCATTTATCACAGGAGTGGGGCCACAAATAGCCAACGTGGCACCATCCTCCCCAGATCCCCTTACAAAACCTCCTTCTCCCTCTATCTCAAGATTTTTTCCCAGTTTTCTTTGCCTATCTGGCACTTCTACATCAACAACTGACCCAACCAACACAAACCTATTTTCAATAGTAGCAGTTTCCGATTCAACTTCAAGATTACCTTGCTCAGAACTGGATGAACCTGGTGCTTCATCCTCATTAGCGGATTGAAGGATTCACTTGAAGATTCAGACATATGAACCTCGCTATCTTTAAGAATTTCCTCCAAGAATTTTGCACGAGAGCCAGAAGCAACTGATTTTTTGGCCAAAACTTTTACTCTTCGTGTTGTGGGGGCTGGAGGGTTAGGTGTGGGTTCAGGAGTGGGTTCAAGAACTGGAGGGTTTTGGGGAGATGAAGATTTTTTTGGTGAATGTGAAGTGTAAACTGAAGTAGAATTAGGAGTGGAATTTTCTTCCCCATTATCAGAGTTTGTGTAGGAAGATGAAGCAGGGGGTGGTGAAGACATTGTTATGTATTTTTGGAAGTAAAGAGATGATCAGTTTTGGTTAGAATAATAATGAACTTGGTTCGACTTATTATGTTATTAAGAGGGGAGGTAATGATGACCCTTTTATAGGATGTGGCTAATAATTATACAAAGGGCAGAACATCTACTCTAGCGGGAGTCTAATAGATGTAAGAGTGTCATTGATTAGACAGTTAAGAGTTCCCTACCTCTAGGCTAATTGAGTACCGATGGGACTTCTTGGAACGGGTTCATTAGGGATAAGTACAAAGAACTTGAGATGAACCAAATATAGATAGAATCCTGCTCATGTGTGACTGTAATTAATTCAATAATTATATGGAGATGAGCACGTACCTTGTTAGTCAGATGAACCAGCAGGGATGAACCAGGTTCATCGTGTTAAAATCTTTAATTTGCCTCAATTTACAAAGATAGAAAATTATCATTAGCAACCAGGGAATCATATTAATGCATGGCAAGAGAATACGACAGTAAAGTCATGATGCTGAGCAATGATTAGTCTGGTTGATTGTCTATGTTAGTGTTTCTAGCAAAAAAAAATTCTTCTTTTAATTAAGTGATCTTAATCATCCCTAATTCAAGTCGGTTTCTCTCAAAATGCTCCCTACTTAGTGCTTTAGTAAAGATATCTGCCATTTGTTGGCCAGTAGAACAAAATTCGATTGAGATCATTCCTTTTTCATAGTTATCCCTTAGAAAATGGTGTCTAATATCTATATGCTTAATTCTTTTATGATGAACCGGGTTTATACTTATTGAACTAGTGTTGTCATAGAAAATAGGAATGCATCCAACCTCTATACCAAAGTCCATGAGTTGTTGCTTGATCCATAGCAACTGAGCACAGCATAAGTCTGCAGCCACATATTCAACATCAGTAGTATATAAGGCTACTGAATTTTGTTTCTTGGCGGCCCAAGACACAAGGCAGGAGCCCTAAAAGTGAGTCATGCCTGAAGTACTTTTCATGTCAATCAAGAAACCTGCATAATCAGCATCAGCATATCCTACAAGGTCGAAATTACTACATTTAGGATAACAAAGGCACAAATCAGTGGTGCCTTTCAGATATCTCAAAATTCTCTTCACTGTAGTTAGGTGGGACTCCTTTGGATTTGCCTGAAACCTAGCACACAGTCCTACACTGAACACAATATCAGGTCTGCTGGCAGTGAGATATAATAGAGACCCATTCATCACTCTGTATAGCTTCTGATCAACGGATGAACCAGGTTCATCCACATCTAATTTACTAGTTGTGTCTATGGGGGTGTCTATTTCCTTTGAGTCTTCCATTTAAAATTTCTTGAGCAATTCTTTCACATAATTTTGTTGATGAATCATTGTTCCATTTGAATTTTTCTTGATTTGCAAGCCTAAGAAGAAGTTTAGCTCACCCATCATACTCATCTCAAACTCACTCCCCATAAGTACAGCAAACTCCTTACTTAATTTTTCTGAAGTCGCCCCAAATATGATATCATCCACATATATTTGCACAACCAGGAGTTCTTTACACTTTTCCTTTAAGAACAAGGTGTTGTCAATTTTACCTTGTTTGTATCCATGTTCTAGCAGGAATTTTGATAGACGCTCATACCATGCTCTTGGTGCTTGTTTGAGACCATAAAGAGCCATGTCAAGTTTGTATACATGGTCATGTGACTCCTTGCTTTCAAAACCTGGAGGTTGTCTGACAAATACATCTTCCTTCAGATAGCCATTGAGGAAGGCACTCTTAACATCCATCTGATGGAGAGTGAATTCCATGTGTGCAGCAAATGCTATAAGAAGTTTGATTGCCTCCAGTCTTTCCACAGGGGCAAAGGTTTCATCATAGTCAATTCCCTCTTCTTGATTGTATCCTTGAACAACCAGTCTAGCCTTGTTTCTTGTAACAGTTTCATCCTCATCAAGCTTGTTCCTGAAGACACACTTTGTGCCAATCACTGATCTGTCTAGTGGTCTGGTTACCAAGTGCCACACTTGACTTCTTTCAAATTGATTCAGTTCTTCTTGCATGGCATTTACCCAGTCAGCATCCTGTAGGGCTTCACTAATGTTCTTTGGTTCAATCAAGGATAGAAAGGCATCAAACGCACACATATTTTTCAAAGAAGATCTTGTTTTGATTCCAGATGTTAGATATGTTATGATGTTCTCAAGAGGGTGAGAACTCTGATATCTTTGTGGTTTGAGAACCAACTGTTCACTTCTGGATAGTCCCATGGTGTCTTGTTGTTGTGGAACAAGATCAGGCCAAGGTTCACATGTCGAGTTCCCCCTGTCGTGTTGCTTGGGATAGTTAGACCTGGTCCACCACATGTTCCATCTTCCATGTTTGCTTCAATGTTTTCACTGCTTATTACCAGTCCAAGCTCCTCATCTTCTGGTTCCTGTCTCTCAGCAAGAGTGTTAGTTTCATCAAAGACAACATGTACACTTTCTTCTACACACATAGTTCTTTTATTATACACTTTATAAGCTTTGTTATGTGATGAATATCCCAAGAATGCTCCCTCATCACTTCTGGGATCAAATTTTCCTAGGGAATCTTTGCCATTATTATGCACAAAGCACTTGCATCAGAAAGCCCTAAGGTGGGATATGTTGGACTTTCTCCCTTTAAGTAATTCATAAGGAATTTTCTCTACCAGAGACCTGGTCATGCATCTATATATTATATGGCATGCAGTGTTTATTGCTTCTGCTCAGAAGCTATTGGGTTGTTTGCTAGAAAGAAGCATGGTTCTTGCCATATCTTCAAGAGTTCTATTCTTTCTTTCAACAACCCTATTTTGATGTGGGATTCTAGGGGGAAAAAAATTGTGATTGATACCATGTTCATCACAGAACTCAGCAAACTTTGCATTCTCAAATTCAGTACCATGATCAGATCTTATTGATGCTAGTTGATTTCCTAACTGATTTTGAGTTTTCTTAACAAATGAGGTGAACATATCAAATGCTTCATCCTTAGATGTCAGAAATAAGGTCCAAGTGAACCTTGAATAGTCATCAACTAGCACCATTACATATTTCTTACCACCTCTGCTCAGAGTTCTCATAGGACCACATAGGTCCATATGAACCAGTTCCAACGTCCTGGTGGTACTGACCATTTTTTTACTTTTGAAAGAAGATCTTACCTGCTTCCCCCATTGCACATGCCTCACAAACTTTGTCTTCCTTGAAGTTAATGTTAGTAATGCAGTTAGTATCTATTTATATAAATAAAAATACTGGGATAAGTTAATTAAAATCCTTAAAAAAATGCAGAAATTATGAAAATATGTTAATTGATGCTGCCTAGTTTTGAAGGTATATATGCAATTTTGAAACTATTATAGGAAAAAATTGAATATCAACAGCGTTCGCGAAGGGTAAATCCCCCAATGATCCGCGTTCGCGATGAAGAAAACCACCCCGATGATTGTATCTCCCATTGAAATTGTTGAAGTCTCTTCGGTGTGTATTTGTAGTAAAGACTTTATTTTCTAGTAGTTTATATTGTAGGATGATGTGGGTGAAACTAGATTTGTGTTTATGTCACGAGGCTTTGGTGGGATTTGAGTTTGATTTTCTGATCGGTTATCTAGTGAGAAGTCGTTCATTATCTCTCTAGCTACAAGAATTCCAGTACAAATATACTTCTTACTGTTAAATAGAATATAAAAAATATTTCAATACATTTTGAATAGTACAAATATACTTCGAAGTAAAGACTCCTCGATTTCCCCCTTCAAATTCTCATTGTCTGGTGATTTTTAAAATTGTTACCGCTAAGTATGGAGTCAATAACTTTATATATTTAAATAGTTCAAGTCTACTTTTAAAGTGAAACTTTAAATAAATTAATCAACAGTAAATAACACAGTACAAAAACGCGTATCGGTAATCAAGATGCATGTCACTTTCAATTTTCACATAGACCTAGTCCAATTTCACATACTGCCACTTTTAGTAAATTACTGCTTAAAATACCTCTTAAGTCCTACGTGAGCCTCTGGAAACTTTGTATTGGTTAATAAATTTCTTTATAAGCTGTCAGTTCATATATTTTATAAAGTTTTCTTTAATTAGTTTTTAAAACAGTGTAATTTTGTAAATTTCTTTTAACCATTCAGCCTATAAAAAATAAATTCCTATAGAGAGGAACCCTTTGATGAAAATCAACAGGTTTGTAAAGTTAAAAGAATTGACATGGAACAAGAAAAAAAATCTCTCTGAAGACCACAAGATTCATTCTTTATAAGGAATCGACTACTTAATTATTATTCTTCATCATTTCTTCTCTATATTTATAATAAATAATATAAAAGTAGCGGCGAAAACATAATTTTCACCTATGGAATTTCTCCACTGTCACAGTCACTGTGGCTGCCCCCAATTTCACTTCATTGACTCCGTCCAAACTTAACTCATCTATTTAAATACTTATTCATTACCCCTTTTTCTTCATCCTCCTCTCTGCAACTCCTTTTGTTTTACAAAAAATTCCCTTATTCTCAATTTTCCTAGCTTTCTCCTTGTACAATATATATTAAAAATGGTGAAAATAATTTTGGGATTTGCTAGTTCTTTGCTAAAGGAAATACGGTTTAGTGAAAGAAGTAACTCTAGAAGAAAAACCAACGTTGAAAGTAGTACTACTACTCCTACTACTTATGTATGCAGAGATGAGCTAAATATTAACAAGAAGCCCAAAATCAAGAAACAAGTCAAATTTGATCTTGAACCTAAATATCANAACGATACTAAACTCATGTTTCTCTTTTTGGGACAAATATATTTTAGAATAGTATAGTGTAGTTTTCCGTAAGAGAACAAAAAGGAAAAGATTAAAAAAATGAATGTAAAAAAAAAAAATTTGATAAATCTGTTGCTTGAGAAAAGTGTCATTGAATTCTCATCACCAAAAGAAGAAATGTCTTTGAATGTCAATTCAAAAGTATCAAGAATTCCAAGCAGTAGACTTGTTTTAAGGTTCTTTTGACTTGTTAAATGACTTGAATTCGAGTGACAAATTTTAAAAAAATATTATAATTTTATTTAGCATTGAAACTCTTTAAGGATGTTTAGGTTTCTATATGACACATTTTTTAGGGAACTTTAAGTTATATGTACTGAAAGTACATATATTTATTTATGATATCACTAAATTTTAATACTTATCAAGAGATTTACTAATAATGGAAAGAGAGCAATCACGATAGATAGGATGGAAATAAATAAATCTCTATAAAAACCAAAACTCATTAGTTAAATTAGTCATCTCTCTATTTTGTCATTAGTATTTAATTACTCACTAGTGATGGCGTCTAACAGTTTACTTGCTAGGCAAGCCAACGTTAGAATATTTTTACTTCTTTTAGCAGTTTAGACAGTAACATTGACAACGAACTAAAATAACAGATATATTCTAAGTACAAATGCAAAAATTAAACAGCCAATCGTCTATTACAATTCCCTGAATCTGATGTCACGAGTTCACAAGCTTCTAAAATAATACACATAAAGGCACGAGCTTCCCTATATCAATCCTCCCTTATTCCTCCTGCTATGGCGTACAGCCCGATCCCGCCATATCAGTACTAAACACTCAATGTACACAGACAATTTACAGTCTAAATCACATGGCATTTACGATAAATAAATACCAAACTGAACCAAGAAAAGGAAACCTTGATCAATGTAAAATCTACTCAAATAATACTACGCAGCGAGAACAATCCAGCAGTTTACAATTTAAAAGGTGCAAGCAAGTCAAATTAAGCAAATAGCAGGGATTAGGGGACTTATGGGAAGAACTAACATAGCTAACAGGAGAAGATATTGATTAACACGTAGCAGTTAAGCATGAAAACATTTAGAGCATATAACAATTGAGACAGAGAATGAAACAATTAAAGGAAAGTAGTAAATCAAGGAAAACAGATAATTTGGCGACGTATAAGCACTCGTCACCTCGCATATACGCTGCTCACATGAATTTCACATAATCACATAGTCCGAGGGTTACTAATTCCCTCAAGTCAAGGTTAGACACAACACTTACCTCGATCCTCGGGCCACTCACTTCTCAATTAACATTTTTCTTCTAGAGGAAAATATGACTAAAGCACTACATCTAGGACCATCGTTTGTCTTTGCAGAATTTCCTTTCAGTACGTAAATGGGAACGAAAATTCGTACCACAAGAAGCTACCCTCTCTACCACAACTATCTGGATTCACCTCCTACAACTCCCAACAGAGTTCTATGACAAAGAAATACTGGAAAAGGTTGGCATGAAATGAGGCAAACTACTTAAAATAGACTCATGCACCTCCTCCACACTATGAGAAAGGTACGCATGCATATGCATTCAAAGTGACCTTAGAAACACCAGTGGAAACAACTGTGATAATTGGAGACCACAAACAAGCAGTGATCTATGAGGGGGGAAGGCACAGTACGTTCTGCGGAAGAATTGGGCACATTTCAAGGAATTACAATTACAGGAAAGCACAACCACCCACGCCAGAAGAAGCACCGGAGACTTCAGAAAATATTACGAAACAAGGGGAAGATAATTAATGGAAAACAGTTACCTTCCCAAGAAAAAAAAAACAAGACCAACAAAGGATGAAACAAAGGAACAGTGGAGCGTCAAACAACCAAAACCATACACCACAAGCTCAACGGATTCATGTAAACATGTTCGACGCAAACTCGGGTAAGTTTCTACAACCAAAAACTGTACAGTACAATATCTAGGCAAGCCAACTGATGCGAGACTAAATTGCATAGTTTAACATGTGATATACCTTACATTTTATGCGCATTAATGATAAAATTACACTTGTTATGTGCTTAATGGAGTTTATTTCATGCGTAGGTGAAGTGGAGATGGAAACGGAGCTAAAAGGATGCAAATACGTCGAAAAATACGCGAAAGGAGACACCCGTGCGATAGCCGGGCGACAGAGCCAAACACACGAACCCTGCCTGGCGTTAGCCAGGCGTTTCGGCTGAAACGCCAGCCCCACCCTGGCGTTGGCCAAGCGTTTGGGTCCAAACGCCAAGTCTCCAGTTCGGCCAGAAATCGAGTTTTGACGGGTTTAAGTGTTTTCTTATTGAAATAGAAGTCTCCTACACGGTTAGGGTTCACCCTAAACCTATAAATAGACTCCTAAAACACAA
>ML422575.1:520-59153 GCA_005239525.1 Nicotiana knightiana
AAAATATATTAATATCACAATGAATTCATCCCCAACGGGTTCTACCAAAACCCTAGACTAAATAATTTAGCTACTCATGTTATTGAGAATCAAAACTAAAATAAATTGCATAATTGAAATACAAAGTAATGAATACTAGATGTAGAAATCAATGTTTGTCACTTCTATGGTGTTTTCTTGTTGAATCCTTCGAAATCCTTCCGAATCTCCTCCGTCATCTAAACTGTGTTGTTTGGTGTCTATTTATATGTTTAGGTCCAACCCTAACCATGTAGGAGACTTCTATTTCAACCGGGAAACACTTAACTCGTCAAAACTCGGATTTACCCGAAATTGGGGACCCCGGGCGTTTGGGCTCTAACGCACCCCTAAGGCCAGGGCAGGCCTGGAGTTTGGGCCCTAACGCCCCCCTAACACCAGGGGCTGCCTGGCCTTATGGGGTAAACGCCTCCCTAACTCCAGGTAGGGTCAGGCTTTAGGGGGCAAACGCCCGGCTATCGCCCGTGTGTCTCCTTTTGCGTATTTTCGACGTATTTGCATCCCTTTAGCTCCGTTTCCATCTCCAATTCACCTACACATAAAATAAACTCTATTAAGCACATAAAAAGTGTATTTTATCATTAATGCACCTCAAATGTACGGTATATTACATATTAAACTATGCATTTTAGTCTCGCATCAGCTATATGATCATTCCACGCCCTTCGTGGAAACTCTTGACGGTATTGACCCCTTTGGAGATTCTCTAATTACCAAACCTGTAGTAGCAGATTACAACCTTCAAAGTGTTTGAACCCCTTCTAGCAGCGGTCCAAGGCTCGGTATATGTCAGCTATGATCATAGGGACAATGGTATATGTTTGCCCCTCGATCCCCTCCATTAAGGTTTTGGCTACCATAGCCAGTCTACTGTGAATCCTGTCCCCTTTGCTTGGAAATACTATCATACCCAGGAAGCAAACAACGAACATAAAAACCCTACGGTGAATATGACCCAAGGAGTGATAGAGAATTCATCATGGAAGATACGATAGGATTTGCTATGACTATATCGTTCATAGAGGTAGTCAAAGGGTATTTAGGACTCCTTCAGGCACTCCAAATCATCATTTTTTTAAAACCCATCATTTTCAGGAACCCCCTAGCGGCACAGTTTTCCGGCACCAATAAACCCGGATTGTCCCAAGGTAATCCAGTGAATCCCCCTATCTCCTCCAAAAGAGGAGTCATTTCTATGTTTCCAAAACGGAACACATACCTTTCTCCGTCCCAGAAGATAGTGGCCGCTTCGATCAATATATTGTTTGGTTGGATATCCAGTAAAGAGGGTAAGTTTTCTAGGACCCTCTTCACATGGTATTTGTCACTTGGTGAAAGGTCCTCCCACCAATCCAGCAACAATGGTGGTATTCTTTGGACCATGCCGAACCTGGGGACTTCGTGCCTCATTTTCTGCAAAATAAATAAGGTTAGGACCTTTCCCCCTCCTGATTCGACTATTTATACGTCTATGATTATCATATTGTCACTTATTTCTCCAAAATTAATGCACAAAATCATGGTTGCGTCCGTTGGGATTATGGAAACCCCGATGAAATTTGGACATGGATTTTCCTAAAGGGTTATTATGTGGACACCATATTAACCGCGACTAGGTTTTGACCATGATGCATGTACAATAAATCAGGGTAAGGTTTCTATAGAGGTCTAAACTGGTACCCTCAAGCGGATAACTTGAGGGGGAAAGGCACGGAACCGTCGATTGCACCGCTGATCGACTAGTTTTACTGTAAATAAGCCTTTCTGAATTTAAAGGTTGATATATAGGAAGGACGCAAACACTCATCAAGTGTTACTATAGAATTGATTACGCACGAGTGGAATATGATGTTGAGCATGATTTATGCAACAGTAAATAGTATGTTGTCATGTTAAAAATGATAAATGCGGTATTTAATAATTGAAAGCCGTTTAAGAAAGAAAACAAGAAGACAAGTCAGTTTCTATAGTAATGGAAATCATAAATGCTTGAAAATGGGCAATTAAATTCACATAAAGAGGAAAGGGAAAGGGAAAGGGTGCACACGTGTTAGCAGAATAAATCATGCTTAAACTAATTCACAAAAGCAAGTTTGTCATAGTAAGAGCCTAAGGGAAATCCCCAGCAGAGTCGCCATGCTGTCGTGCCCCCTTTTTTCGCGCGGAGTCCGGGTTCTGAATTTTGGGACAATTCATTTCCTTTTGGAACGGGGTATGGAATTTGAAGAGTCGCCACCTAACAGATTAAAGTGTGTTAGGGCACCTAAAGCAAATAACTCATAAACTGGTTTACATCACTAGAGATTGTGTAAGGGCTCGAAATTACCTTGAGGGGAAGGTGTTAGGCACTCCTCGAGGTCCACAACAGTGGGTCCCGACCAAACTCAATTTAAGCGAATTAGTCTTTAAAGGAAAATAAAACAGTTCAAAAACAGATAGAGATTACTTTAAAACGGGAATTAAAGTGGTGCTAAGTTTATTAGCCTATATGATCACTTCCATGAAATACTCGGTAACCTTCCCCGAATTGAGGTGTTACGCGTAGCATTAGCGCATAGGTCATCATCTACTTTACTTCCCAGTTACACTCCCCTTTTCAATTATTACCTACGCGTTCTAATAATATCCAGTACGTACCTTATGCGTGCACTACCCGTCCCTTACCTATGGCCCTGGAGGTATTTAGGACCTCTATTTAAGGTGGTTCTAGAATCACCTATGTTGCTTAAAAGGAGAAAATTAAGCGACAAACAAAAAGCAAGTAGGACTGTCACATAAGTAGCAATTAAGGGGGCTCATATTTACCTCCACAAATAGACAAACAGATGCATGCTATTCAAGTAATTTTATGATTTCAGGATCCTATAGGCATGATATCTAAATGAGCATAAACATAATATATAACAGTTTTATTAAGGCGGGGCAATGAGTACCTATCAGTTTGCCTACTGATTCTGTTATTTACTCTGAATCTGGGTACGTTTTCAAACAACAAGCAATCACAGTTTTAAAACCCAGGGTTTTAATTATCCTACAGGCTTTCCTAAGTGATAACCAGTCAGAATCCTATAGACATAGTATCTAAGCTGTAAACCAATTACTGATTTTTTTAATAGGCCGATTTTATCTTTTAGCTCCTATATGCATGCTTTCTAAGTGCTGTAACAGGTTATAAGTGTGATTTCTAAATGCAGAAACTGATTTGTATGTTTCCCTATAGGCATGATATCTAAGCGTTAAAACTGATTTACACACTTGTTTATTATAGGCATGGTATATAAGTTTTGAAACCGATATATACATATCCTATAGGCATGATATCTAGGCGGGTTAACCAGTTGCCAATCAAGTTAAACAAAGAAGATCCTAGAAACATGATTTCTAATGCACACATGGAGATTCTGAAAATATGGTTCTTTGATGCAGAATTGATAAAACTAACTAGAAGCAGGATTTCTAGGATGCAAAGTGAAAATTCAGGATTACAAATAACGGGATAAGCCCTATAGGCTAGGTTTCTAGTGGCATGCATATAAAGAATTATCACACAACCTATAGGCATGATTTCTACTCGAATCCAACAAAGATATATACAAATCCCTCCCCTTCTTCACTAATAACCCCCATATTTATTTTACAGAGATTATTATTACAGACCAATACAAATGAATTACTTAATAAAAATCACTATACTATAAGGAGCCTTGGCAGGCCCAAAGTCAACCTGGAAGACAGGCCTTAAATCAAATCTGGAGTACACCAGTAGTTCATAATACATCAAACGGGCTTATGGTGTGTCAAAGTTCCCAAGGGCCTTAAGGACCCCGGGCAATGCTCACACCAGAACCTTTTCAAAGAAACATTTTTGTAAACAAGTTTGGAAGGCCAGCCCAGTGTGTCAGAATTCGGAAGAGTCTCATGGACTCCTAGGCAGTGCTCACACTAGGGGGCAGGACCCTAGAGATCTAAGAGTAGGAGTTTAAAATAGTATATAAAAGTAGGAGATAGTTTTAGGAAAAACATTTTGGACTTTTAGAAGTGAATAGAAACAAATTACAAGATTAAAAACTACAAACATAACCACATTTAGCTGAATGAATTCAGACATGAATTCCAGTAGTTAAACAATCACCAAGAACACTGGAATCATAGACAGAATAAAGTCATAATTAAGCCAAACAAGGTTTCCCATGGTTGGAATTGACTTAGTTCAACTATTACTAGGTGAGCATATAGACAAGTATTAAACAGAGAACAACATGCTGAAGTTAAGTTACTAATATAACAATCATACAGAAAGGGTAGCGGGATTTTAGAGCACCATTATCCTTGAAAGAAGTATACAGATATCATGAATTAATCAGGAACATGTTAAGGTAAATTATCGACACATAAAACCGGACAGGAATTTGAGCATGCTAGTTGAGAAATAAGTAAACAAGTGTCATGGATCGAATATGAATATGCTAAAAGTGTATTAGCCATACTAGCATATTGGACAGGACAAATTAAAAGGAGTTAAGGCATGCTAGTTAACAGAAATATAGGGCAAATAGAGGCATGTTGATATCTATAGCAGAATGACTTCATAGTATATTGAATAGGACATGATAACAGAAATAGTCATGCTGATCAAGAGCAATAAGCAGGAAGAACATAGGTCTAACTACATAGCATATTGAATGATAACAGAAGTGGAGGCATACCAGATAGGAGATAACAACAGGAAAGTGAAGCAAATAAGATCCAAGAGTCTAGCCTTGGCTTTCAGCCGGCTAGACAGAACAACCAATAGAAGTAACAGAAAGAACTACAATTGAGAGTGTGTAAGTAAGAGCAAGAGTTTATGTGCGTTTCTATGTCTTTCTATGTATGTTTGTGTGTTTTGAAAAATCAGAATGGGGGGATTATATAGCACTTAGCAAGGTGAAACAAATAAGGCAAATAACAATTAGAGTTTATAAATAAGGTATACAAATAAAATCAACCAGTTAATTAGGGCTAAAATCAATCAAATAATTCAACAGAATCCGGAAAACATCCCTTAAATTAGGAAAAATCAATTAACAGCCCAGTTAGAGGTTTAATAAGACAAGAAATAAGCGAGAGGCCATTTATAGGTCGGTTAGAATAAATCAAAACCCAGAAATCAGGTCAATAACATAATTAAGGAAATTAGTACCCATTTATGATTCACAAATAAGGAAAATAGGTAAAAATCACAGAAAGTACCAATCTTAGCAGAAAAATATAATTTCGAACCCTAAAGAATAACGGGAAAATATTGAAACAATCAGTGAGATAAGCAGAAACCCTAGGGATTAGAACATAGGTATGAAAATCAGTCGAACAAGTAAAGAAAACCAACATTAAACACTTAAAAAATTTAGTATTTTTGCAAAAACTTAAAGGGATGAAACCCTAGTTTTAGAGAAAACAAAAATTGATTAATAATAAGAGAACACAAAAAGTTTTTAAAGAGAAATAACAAATAAACTTAAAATTATCTCACATCTACAAGGATTCGAACATATTCGAGTAGCAAGAGACTAGGGTTTTAAAAAATGACAGAGATGAGAAGAAAATTTGGTTTTGAACCATAGATTTGAGCCATAAACATGAAGATAATAATACTCACAAACGGAGATGAACATAGGCAGATTCATCGATAAAAAATGAAAGGTTTTGGACCAAATCTGAGTTGAATCTCTTAGAGATTCCATCAAACAACGACAAAATCGAACAACCAGTGAAGATAGGAGGTCGACTGGGGCCTAAAATCGATGGGGAACCCCATAGATTGAAGGGTTTCTGGTGATGACGGCTAGGGTTAGGGGAGATTTTGAGAGAGAATGGAGGAGGGAAGGGATTTGGGGGGGGGGGATTGGATAAGTGAGTAGGGTTTGGGGGGTTTTGGGTAATTAAAAATGGTAACCACATCCTGGACCGTTGATCTCTATGATCAACAACCAAGATTTGATCTGGTGGTTGGGCGTGTCATATAGGAGATTGGGCTGTAGGTATTTTAATTGGGCTAAGGGTAATGGTTTGGGCCAGATCCGAAAAATGAAATTAAATTAAAAGAGGCCATTTGTTAAATACCAATTAATTCGATAAATAATTTATAAAATAGCTATTAAATAATAAAAAATACTATTGATGCATAAAAATGACTCAAAATAATTACTTAATATTATAAAAATCAAAAATGTCATTTTATTGTGAAATAAAGTAATTATGCACTTGTGACCTATTATTGCAAAGTTATTGTAATTATAACCCTAAAATGTAAATATGGCCATTCATGAAATAATTAAAGCTTAGTATAAATATAAGTGATAAAATTAAGCAATAAAAATTATCATTAAACTATTTGTGATGCAATTAGTAATTATTTTTATATAATAAAAATACTTGGATAAATTAATTAAAAATCCTTTAAAAATGCAGAAATTATGAAAAAATATTAATCGATGCTCATGCATTGTTTTGAAGATATATATACATTTGAAAATAATATAAAAAAAAATGGGTATCAACAGTAAGGAAAATAGTAGAAGGCACACGAATGTAAAGTGTATTCCAATAGTGATCAGAACGTGTCCATACAAATAATATTTCTTTCCCTTTTATAGGGAGCTTCAAGTACAACGTCCATTCCTCTTTGTGATTGAGCATTAATGAACATTTATATCATTAATGAAACGTTATAATAGGTAATCGTAACTGTTTCGTGAAGATTCTGTAACGTTTGAACTCACTGATTGAAGATCTATGAGTTTGCCCTCTTTTCTGTCCTGGTTCACTTTGATCGTTTCTCTTCAACTTTTTGAATAGACTCGAGCGCCCGTTTTTAGTCATCTCGTGGGTGTTTAGCTGGTATCTACTTCCTTCGTATCTCTTTCTAAGTTTTCCTCCAGCTGTCGTTCTTCCATTGATCCATGCGACTTGCCATGTCAACCACTTGATTAATTCCACGTGTAATATTTATTTTTACTAATACATATTCTACAATTAAGTAGATCCTAAAAGAAAAGTGAATATTCTAGAATACCTTCAAAATATTTTTTAACACTTCAACCTTCTTAATTAGCATGTAGAAGACCATAGGATTCTAAGTATAGGCAAACAACTTGCTCACATATATTATTTTCACCCAATCATATTAATTTATCACGGTTAAGTGGTAAATAAGGTAAAAGGTGACCGCAAGCATACGAGAGAAGGAATAAGGGATACATAACTGTCCGCCAAAATTTGACGAGGGTAAAATAATCCAGAATAAAGGATACCCAAGGACTAAATTTAAATTTCAAACACAGCTGGTCCAAACAAAAGGGGAAAGAAACAGATATATTGATGTTTTAATAATTTCACACGCCAAGAAAATCAACTGCTTACTCTTTCTCACACACACACACACACCTACCAGAAAACCATCAATACAAGGAAACCCAAAGCCAAAAACGGAGTCGTCCATAAAAAATAGCGTATTTCCTCAGCTTCAGCAATGGCTCAGGTCTCAATCTCGCTGCTCAATTTCCTCAACGAAGGCGAAGACGACGTTAACGGACATCCAAACGCCGTTATTGAAGACCTCGACTCTTCTCCTTACTGGGCTCACGATTTCGGTGAAAACTTCGACGTTTTCACTGCCCCAGATCTCTCCGATTTCCCTACACGCCCACAAATCTCTTTCACCCGTCAACGGCGCACGAATTTTCCCTTAAGCGACGACGTCTCAGAACCCGATTCGGTCATCACCACAATGGATCTTTTGGACCGGGAGAACCAAGTAAACTTCGTCATGGACCTGTTTCAGCAACGCGTAGAACAAGCCCAATCTTCTACCCGAGTGATTTCGGACCCTGATTTGCTTCATTTTTCTGAGCCGGAGTTAGAGGCCAGTTTCGGTGTGATTGAAGGGAATGATGTTATGGGCTTGAGTAGCTTAGACCTAGATTTTGGGCTAGGGTTAGGTTTTTGTGGGGACACCGATAATTATGGGTTCCACGTTGAAGACTGTGATGGCCCAGAGCAGTTCGTTAGTGGGCTGCAGGTTGTGGATATTGGATCGGATTCGAATCCTGATGAGAACTGTGTTATGGGCAGACTTTTCAATGTGGATGAAGGTGATGGTGATGACGATGAGGAAAATATTCGTGATAACGAGAGTGATGACCCGAGCCTTAGGCTTTGTTGGGATTCATTCCAGTTGGAGGATGATCATAGGGATGTGAATAATGAGGACTTTGAGTGGGAAGAAATTGATGGCAGAGTTGATGAGAGAGAAATTCTTAGCATGTTTTTAGACGATGAGGAAATACCCGAATCTGCTCCTGCCCTAGAGGATAGGGCTAGAGAGTTGGAAAATTTGGAGTGGGAGTTTCTGTTGAATGTCCACAATTTGGAGCCTGACCCTGAAATTGGAAATGTGGAATTCGATTTAGCTCGTCATATTGATCAAGACGATTACAATTACACTGCTGAGTATGAGCTGTTATTTGGACAGTTTGCAGAGGGTGAGAATGGTTTAGTTGGAAAACCACCAGCTTCTAAAACTGTTGTTAGAAACCTTCCGACTGTGGCTGTGAGTAAAGATGATATAGAGAAGAATGATGCTACTTGTGCAATCTGCAAGGACGAGATGAATTTGGGAGAAAAGGCTAGACAGTTACCCTGTGCTCATAGGTATCATGGCGACTGTATTGTGCCTTGGCTTGGGATTAGGAATACCTGTCCAGTTTGTCGACATGAGTTGCCCACTGATGATCCTGATTATGAAAGGAGGAAAAGGGTCCCGACTCAGAGAGTTGGTCAACTTGATTGAAGGTATACTTTTTGCATTTGGGTTGATGGCTTGACAGCATCAACCCTTTGAGCAATGCATCTGCTCTTTGTTGATATGCTGTTGGAATTAATTGTTGGTTTCCTTGAATTAAGATTGTTAATATAGTAGATGATTTTGATGTTAGTATTCTGTTGATGTCTTATTCCCTTGACTATTATATGTTGAAAACTTTGTATATAAAGCAGGTTCAGTAGAAGGAATGAATTGTCTATTTATTTTGAGTTTTCTTTGTAAATTTACTGTTACACCTTATAGATTGTATAAAGCTCACAGATTATTACTCATTGATATTCATCAATGAGTTCTCGATAGCTCTTATGTTGAATGCACCATGTGAACGTAATTTCAAGTTTGGAGGGAAAAAGTTTTCCACTTCTTTACAGATGTTTAAGATGAGATGTTCTTGCTTGTTTTGATCGTGGACTCTTCCAATGTCATACAAGACTGAATATTTGGAAATTGAGGTCCAAGGAGTCATTGGCAGTGAGAATCTTTGCTTAGAAGTTGAGCATAAGTAAAACAGCATTCACTTTGAAAGACAACAAAGTCAGATGCTTGTTAGGGAAATTGGGTTTCGTCAAATATTTGAGAAGTAAGCACATTTTATCATATTTGCAAAATAGTCCACCCTGCTAGACATATGCATAAACAGGTGCTTAATAGCAGCTGCAGTTAAGTGTGTTAGACCTGAGAGCATGTATGAGCAACCTCGTCAATATGTCATGATAATTTCTGAGCCGAGAATAGTATAATGAGGCCATAGATGGCCAAATCAGGATTGACACTAGCTCTAGTTCAATTTAAGCATGTGTCCATGCTCTGTATATCTGTTTTATCCATGTTTTTAGTTTGTTGCTATTGATACATCGGGTCCAGTTCATTGGACGATTCAAGTACTATTTCGGACGACATTTTACTGCAACCGGATGATATTTGAATGTGATCTGAAGATTGTATGTCATCATTGGTGCATGGAATTTAACTCATATTACCTTTTCAGGGTATAGTAGGCCTGGTTCATCACGAATAGTTATCAGCCGCTTCACAACTTGGCAGGGCAAAAGCAGATTTCTCAGTGGGACTGTGACTCCTTGCAATTAGAGTGCACCTCCTCCCAATGCCATCAGGATGTAAATTGACTGAAGAGCGCTGGAAGATAGAGGGAGAGTGTATAGCCAACAAGGGTGATGGGCTAGTCGGTCAAGGTTGGAGTTGGAGAGAGCTTAATGGAAATTTGTTTGGGTAACTAAACTTTTGTTCTGAAGCTAAGGGAAAACCTTTATCCCATCCTCTGGTATCAAAACAATTAAGAGTTTTCTGTTTGTTTATATTTTTAAGATAGTGAATTTATTAAGTTGCAGATCATGGGGAAATTTTTTAGATGGAGCTTGGTAGTTGTAGGCTAAAACGTGGAGAAGTCAGAGTGTCGTGCAGTGTATTATAAGGCAATCTGCGACCAAAGTGACTATCTTGCCAGCTTGTACATTATCGTTCTTGAATTTCTACTTTGATGGTGAGAATTTATGATATTGCAATGTGTTATACCAATGCATATTCACATCGACACCACATGTTTAACTTTCTCTTGGAAAAATGCGAAGATGAACAAAGATGACCATTTCCTCTATTTCCTACATCAGTAAGGTTAAACCCCCTTAAGCGTCAAAAGGCGCTTAACAAAATTGAGGTCGATGTGGCAAACGCATTACATTCAAGGGTCGTTAAATGGTTAAAGGACTAATTCCTAAAGAAACTTCTCCGATTAAGCAGACTGCTAGAACTTAACATACACATTCAACTAAGATGAAATAGGTGCTTTTCAAATTTCAGAACGTTCTTCTCTTAAAAATGAGTTCAGAAAATTGCAAATGCAGCACTCGGTCTTGCAAGAAATCAGTTGTCAGTGGCCCTAAACCATTTATATATACTGGCATTTATTGAAGAATAAAGTTGATTTATTTGGAGAAAGAATATTGCTAGAAGTAAAACCAATATGATCTCCAAAATCACATGAAAAAGTATGGAGAATCCATTGAATTAACAATAGGGATTAGATAATGCTGACAGTTCCAAAGAAAAAGCTCTGAAGGCAGTGCCAAAAAACTCCATTCATCTCTTTCTGCGACCCCTTTCTCTCAGAGAGAGAGTGAGTGTTTCCGCAGATGCAACATTATGGTATGCAAGAGACAAGTTGTCCTTGAGAAACCCTGCTTTTCCACTCAGCTTCTGTTTGTTTGCACGAAGCTGGATCTCCCCAGAGATCTTCTCTTTTAGACTGCCAACGGTTTCGTACAGAAATTGCACTGTGATTTCCAGAACCTGTCCTTTGAGATTCCCTTCCTCTGTATTCGCCACAGATACATTGATCCTTGCAGGTCCAGAGTTCTGAGCCAAAACTGCTCTTCAGGAATGAGAACGGACTCATCAAGCTTTTGCCTCTTCGGCTCTGGCTCTTCAGGAAGAGGAGGGGCTTCCTCTACTGGAGGTGGTGGCGGCATTCCTTGGGGCATAGGAGGAGGTGGCACCATATGTATTCCGAGCTGGGATATCGCGAGGGGAACAAAGGGTCCGGTGCTCCCAAAGGTGTAACCTGTGATACAGGAGATGGCGGAACAGGAAGATTATGTGAATTCATAGTCATTAATGGAGGCATTGGTGGGCAATTCACCATGAGATTTTGCTGACCGGGCATTTGTGGCATTGGAGGAGTTGGGGGACTGGACCTGAGGAATCATGTTGACCATAGGAGGTCGAGGTGGAGGCAGAGCAACGACTACAGCACTAGTGGAAGTGGAATACTTGATTGCATTAGGAGGCGTAGAATTATTCAGCTGCTTAGGCACTTCCTTCTTTTTCTTTATCTCTGCCTTGATTGCATTTGAAACTTCTTCCTCTGTAGTACCAAATATATCAGGACGTGTTTGTGCAAGACCAACAATGTTCCTAAAAATCTCATCATCCCGAGCAAGAGTTGTCTCCCTAATCTTAGCAAACATTCTCTCCTTCTGTTCCTTGTACTTGGGATCAATGAGAGATATCCTCATATGTTCAGACATCTCATTAATAGGTATTAACTCACCAGTTATAGGACAGACAACACACTTGGTTGAGCTTGAGTCCCTTTCTGCCTGGATCCTCTCTTCAGGCCTCTTCCAGTTCTTCACAATTCGCATTGGTGGGTCCCCTTCCTCTCGAATAGCGACACTTTTGACATAAGCATTCTCTTCAACATTCGCGTCTCTAATACCTTCTTAGACAGGCTGCACCTCTTCATCATCCATCTTCATTTCCACCTCATCAACATACTCTTCCTGCTCCAATGTGGGCAGAGTCTTGCTCCTCCTTATAACCTTCTCGAGGGTCAACGGCGGGGTAAATCCTGATCCTCATCATAATCAGCAAAATCTTTAGTGTCAACAACAACAAAATCAAGCCAATCAATCATTGCCATCTGCAACCTCTCCGTTTCTATATCATCTTCAGCTTTCTTCCTAGCCTGCTCCTGTGACCTTTCCCATTTCAACCGATGCAGACATCCGTCCAGGACCGTTGCCATGTCAGCAGCACTCTTCCGCAGTTTATCAGTCAAGCCTTTAGGACGCATGAGGACTTTGGAATACGCATCTGCAATTGAAGTGAAAAACATGAACAACATGCTGTGTTTAGGGTTTAGAAAATTAAACAGGGGATAGTTAAGCTCCCGGTTTGTCAACCCTGTTAAGAAAGACTTGTCGTTTACGGCCACAAATTGTGCTGTAAGCTTAATAATATCTACCTCTTCACGCGACAGTGTAGTGCTCTGCCTCTGGTGGATCAACAACCTTTTTGACGGGCCTAAATTGGGCTGACGGATCAGGCGTAGCAGCTTCATTGTCAGCAGAATCTGTTGGCTGCTGTACAGAAGCCTGATCCTGTGCGCGAGCTTCAGTCAAACGGTGCTGATAATAGGCATGATAAGGATCAGAAGCATTCAGGAATTAGAATTTGGGATTCCCAGCGTAATTTAGAGTAACCGTCTTCTGAAATTCCGGACCGTTCTTCGCCACATACTGTGCAGTCGTATTTACGATATTCCTAATTTTTGGAGGCGGATAAATAATGCCAATGGTACTCGTGTTGGAACCTTGTTACCGTCCTCTTCATTCTGCATGGTGATTGGTGCCCAACATGATTTCTGTTCCAATAACGGGAAAACAACTCAAGTCAGGAAAAACAGCGACACAGAGATCTGTGGACGGCGAGAGAGAGCGCAAGTGGCTGACGCCGGTGGCGCAGCAGTCTAGGGTGGAGGTTTGGAGGGCGGCCGTAAATAAAAAAACCCTTAAAAGAATTCATGAAGTCTAATTTAAAAAGTACTACTACTATTAAAAGTTAAAAGTTGAAGTTGTACTTGAAGGTGAATTTAATTTGAAAAGAAAATCCTATATATATACTTGACGTATAATAAGATTGTGTCATGGTAAAAGTTTCCCAAATTTTGCAGGAACAAATTTCTCAATTCAAAAGGAAAGGACTACTAATTTTTATAAGCTTTGAGGGGCAATTGGCTGTAAATTTTCACTGAAGAAGTGAAGTCAAAATAAAGTGAAACTTTTGCCCATAATGAAATTACTGCTCTGTTAGTGTGAAACCAAGAAAAATTTCTTGTGCTCAAAATGTTTTAGTCCTCTTGGTTGTGCTATTTGTACGTATGCCCCTTGTTTACCTTGAAATACGAGTAACAATTAAACTTGTAATGTGGTTATAAGGATATGTGGTCTAATTCAATGTCAATTGATAAATAACTAAATAAATAAATGAATTAAATGATTTTAATAGATCAAACCAGCACCGTTTGCAAGTTATCACCTCTACTTGGAACAGTTTCGAGATCGAATGTTAAGAACCACAAGAACAATAAGAATAATATGGATAATAAGAATAGTAGAGAATTAAGAGAAAGTAAAATAGCAGGGTGTTTGTATTTCTCAGTAAATGCGTATATGATTCGTGTGCTTACAAATGAACATGGTTCCTCTTTATATAGTAGATGAATCCTAAATAAGGTAAAACTCTCATTTCGGAAGCAAAATACATGATTGATATTAATAACAGTTAATGTTTCCGCCAATTCCGAGATTCCCACTGAGATTTGTGGTCGATTGCGGATCACTCGCTATTCCGTTACTTCGATGCCGATTTAGCCCGATCTCGATCCCTCAGTCTTCGTGTTCTTCGAGTTTGAACTTGCTTTGGTACGGACTCACTCTCGAGGCAGACCGTCGAGTCCGTAAAATCGGGTGTGGTTGATTTTAACCGTATACAGATAGTCCCCGCGTTTCTTAGAATGAAATGATAAGAAACGATTTGAACCTCGATTTCTTGATACCTCGATCATGATGTCATCTTTGTGACGTAAGCAATGGATGTGACTGAAACGTCCCGTCGGTTCGGTTCCCAAAAACCATCAATGCATGTCAGGCGTCAGTCGGCCATTAATGATATCGAACCGTCGTCTTAAACCTATAAATACCACCTCTTTAATGGATTCAAACTTTACTTTGCTTTGATCATAAATTCTTGAGTTCCCAATCCTTCTTATCTTTCTCTCATCGTTGCTTATTACGCCACCGTTGTTCCAACCAGAACCACTAACCTCATACCATTCTTCCACCTTCTACAAACATACAGATGACGAAGACTTCCAAGACTGTGCCGCAAAAAAAGAAAGCTTCATCTTTTTCTTCCTGGCCGGCCGACGATAAACGCCGATGGAACCTCGTATCGAGGAATGTGTCCCGGGGCCAATTGACTTAACTCCCGAATTCAAAGTCGAGAGGCCCTCCTCAGTCCCAGGTCGCTATGAACCCATGTCCGGATACATCTGCTCGATATCGGAAGGTGACCTCAAGAGGGTGAAGGAGGACTGTGGCTGGGAAAATATGAAAGTGGTGGTTCCTTCCCCAGAGGAGGATATCACCATTTATGTGAAAGGGTAACTTAGTGTATATACCTACCCTTTCACTCTGGGTTTGGGCCCCGTGGACCCGGTCATACTTGACTTCTGCCGCTTGTACCGAGTAACCCTCGGTCAAATCTATCCCTTATTCTGGCGCATTGTCAACCTGATCAGGTTCTTTTCAAGCAAGGTCGAGGGAATGACATTCACCCTCGATCATCTGATAATACTCTATATCCCACGCCTTTATCGAGGTTGGTTAATAAAGCTGCAGCGTCGAGCTATGAAGATGGTGTTCTAAAGTATTGATGAAGAAAAAGACCGAGGTTGGATGGGCCGATTCGTCCGAATCAAGACCTTCGATTTGATTCCGGTCGAGAAAATGCCATTCCCTGAGGAATGGAACATGAAACGTAAGTGCGACTTCGATTCGGGTATTTTACTGTTTTATTTTCTTTATTCCTTTGCTAACTCATGTACTCTTCTCGTGATGTAGCTTCTCCTTGGTTTCCTGGTGCAATTCCGGATCTCGAAGGCTGGGTTCGGCAGCTGGCCTCCACCTCTACTTACGCCAAACATAGCTGGCGTGATTTGGCCAAAGACTGATGGGAAGCCAAAAATCACGGTCAGTTCCTTTGCTTGTACATCGAAATTTTCCTTGTGGTATAATCCTTACTAACTCGGTTCCTTTACGTGCATGCCTTGGTGAAAATGTGGTCATGAGGCCACCTCCGCCCGAGGAGGAGGAGGCATTGAAGTCGAATAAAGAGAGGAAGAGGATAAGGACTTCCCCTTCCGATACCCCCAAGCCGAGAAAAAATAAAGCTCGAAGCCGAAAGACGAGCCCTCTGCTCCTCGTCTCGATAAAGGGGGTGAAGACGATGATTTCCAACTGGTAGCTCGAAGAACTGGGTCCGTCGAGTTGGTAGGGCTCGAGGTGGCTCCGCCTCGACTTGAGGGCATTTCGGAGGAGGGTCCGAGCAAAGTCCCCGAGCAATCAGGTGGTGAAGATGCCCTCTGCGGTGATATCCAGCCGACGGATGTACACGAATGGTCTAGCCCCGAGGCCCTTCAGAAAGAAGATAATGTCCCAAGTGATTCACTTGGGATAATTAACATCGATGACTCGCCGATCGGTCCCTCATTCTCCGAAGGGCAATTCCAAGAAGCTCGAGCCATGGGTACTCCTGATGTGGGATAAGCCCACGAGGGGAATGACATATTCCGGGATTGCTTCGCCGAAGTCATCGATGGTCCTGAGTTAGATGCTTCGCTCGTGTTTGATATGCCCAACGATTTCTGAAGCAAGTAAGTTTATTTTCTTCGTATTTATATTCATGTTTATTCATATTTCTTCAAGCCTGACCCTTTTCTTTGTATACAGGCCATGGTGCTTCATCGAGAAGCATCTTCAAAATCCAAGGCCGAGCTATCTCGGTACGAGGCAGAGCTCAAGAAGCTCGTATAAGAGAGTGATGGCCTCAAACTTCTCTATGTCCAAAAGGAGGAGGAGATTTTGGCCCTTCGAGCTGAACTCACAAAGGCTCGACAAGATTGGTCCAATCTCGTCGAACATGTAACGTAACTTCTCGCAAGTCTTGCTAAGTGTTAGTTCAAATTTGTCTGCTAACCATTCATTTTTGCAGTTTCAGTGGAAGGGTGAGCTGGTGGAGCAGCTTCGAGAGGAGGCCAAAATGAAAGAGGCCGAAACTCTAGGTTGGAGATGTCGCGCCCCCATTTTTCTCGCGAAATCGGGGTCTCGACATTTGACAACTCCTTTTGAGATGGGTATTAAAATAAGAGTCTCCACCTAATGATTTTTAAGGTGCGTTAGGGCACCTAAAGCAAACAACTCATAAAACTAGTATGCATCACCAGAGATCGGGTAAGGGCTCGAAATTACCTTGAGGGAAGGTGTTAGGCACCCCTCGATATCTACAAAGGTGGGTCCCGACCGAACTTAATTAAGCGAATTAGTCATTAAAGGAAAATAAATCAATTCAGACAACCATTATTTTAAAGCAGGAAATTAAAGGGGTCCTAAGTTTCTTAGCCTATAGGATCATTTCAGTGCAATACTTGGTAACTTTCCCCAAGTTGGGGTGCTACACATAGTATTAGCACACATGTCATCATCTCCTTTACTACCAAATTACTATCTTTCAGTTATTACCTAAGCGTTCTAATAGCTTCTAACTCGTACCTTATGCGTGCTCTACCCGTCCCTTATCTATGGTCCTGGGGTGTTTAGGACCTCTATTTAAGGTGGTTCTAGACTGACCTATGTTGATTAAAAATGAGAAGGCTACGTGACAAACAAAGATGCAGATAGGACTGTCACACAAGGAGCAAATAGGGGCTCATGTTAACCTCCACAAGTAAATAGCAAATGCACGCAATTCCCACATACAAATTTTATTAGTTTAAGACCCTATAGGCAGGATATCTAGATGAGCATAAACAAAATATAAGACAACATTTTATTAAAACGAGTGTTGGGACCTACTGGCTTGCCTACTGATTTTGGTTAAAACTCTGAATTTGGGCAGACTTCAAGCAGTACAAAATCTCTGTTCTTTTTTAGCCCCAGAATTCTCAATAATCCTTCAGGCTTGCCTAAGTGATAATCAGAACAGAAGCCTATAGACATGGTATCTAAACTGTTAATTATAGACCTATAACAACGAGTTACTGATTTTAACAGACAAGTTCTTATCCTTTAGAACCTATAGGCATGCTTTCTAATTTGCAGAATTAGTTAACTCCTCTAGGCATGGTGTTAGAACTGATTTCACCCTATAGGCATGATATCTATTAGTTTAAATCCTATAGACACGATTTCTAGGTTTTGAAACTGATTTTTTATCTCCTGTAGGCATGGTATCTAAATTGAAACCGGTTTTTATCTCCTATAGGCTTGATATCTAAGTTGTATGTGGGAAGAATTTTAAGCAACTTGCCAGGAAAGTTATTATTCAAACAAATAGAACCCTATAGGCATGGTAACTAATGCATGTATGTTATAAAATATGCACGGATCCTATAGACAAGATTTCTAATGTAAGGGGTCTATAAACAGGACTTCTAGTTATGCGAGTTTTAAAAGTACATAACTAAACAATCAAGAAATTCCTATAGGCACGATCTCTAAACAAGTAATAGCAATCACACAACTTGATCAATATAATTAAACTTATAGGCAGGATTTCTACCCAAATTTAACAAAAATAAAAGGAAATCCCCCCCCTNAATATAAACCTGGGGAACCAAACCTTCCAACAGAACAACTTTGGAGCATATCATAGGGGTTCATAGCACATTAGAACCAGGTTTCCAGTGTGTCAAAGTTCCCAAGGGCCTCAGGGAACCCAGGGCAATGCTCACACCAGAATCACATCCAGAAGATAGTTCAAGAGATTGGAAAACCAATCCCCAGTGTGTCAGAGTTCAAAGGAGTCTCAAGTGGACCCTAGACAGTGCTCACACTGGAGTGGTTGGGAACCTAAATGACTAAGAGTAGGATTTTCTAAAAAAATCAGTACATAAAAGGGATAAGGGGCAGGTTTTAAAACAGTTGGATTTCAGAAGAAACAGGATTCAGAACATAGAGTTGCATGCATAACTGCACCAAGAAGACAAACAAAATTCATGCTCAAACACATAACTCAAATATTGAAGTCTAGTGAAGTTAAATATTTAGACTAGTACTTATCACAGAAGCAGTTAGGCAAAACAATTGAGTTGGCCAGATACATGAAATAAATAGACAGGGCAGGGAAATTAAGCAACAAATTGACTGATTACATGTTCATAGTGTATAAAGTTCAGAATATGTATAGAATTAACAAACAATGCATGAAACAAATTGAACCTTAGACTAAGCTATGAGAGGATTCATATTATTCGAAATAACTTAGTCCTAAGTTAACAGTGTTACTAAATGAGATCATATAATCATGTGAAAGACAGAATTGATACAGGATAGTCAAGAAAAGTGTAAAGAATGAAATTGCAAAGGTTAGGGCATACCAGTTAGGGGAGAAAGTAAACAGGAATATGAAAGCAATTGGAATCTAAGAGTCTAGCCTTGGCTTTTAGCCGGCTAGACAATGCAGCAAATCAGAGTGATAGAAAGAACTCAAGTGTGTGTAACTGTAGGTTTGTAAGAGTGAGCCTAGTCTTAGCGTGTCTTTTAAAATCAGAACAATGAAAGGTTTATATAGCACATAGTAGAGTAAAACCAAATAAGGCATAGGAATCAATTGCACACAAATAAGGCATGCAACATCAATTAATCAATCAATTAGGGCTAACGGGAATAAATTGACAGTAAGAGTAACTTAAGTTAAGGGGCATATTTCACGGAGTAAATCAGTAGACAAGATTGAGGCTAAATAAGGTAAGTAGTAAATCCAGAAATCAATTATAGGTGAGTCAAAACAATCAAAACCCAGAAATCAAGCCAGCAACAGGAATTAAGGAAAGTAGTACCAATTATGAACCACATATAAGGAAAGAATAGGTAAAAATCTGTCAAGGAGATATCAGTTTTAAAAGGAAAACACAATTTTCAAACCCTAATTAAGCAAGTAAATAAGTTAATCAACTAATTGACAGAGAAACAATAAACATTATAACCAATAGTCAAATAATAAAAAAGGTGTAAAGACATAGAGATGAAACTCAAGTAAAATAAATCGGTTAAACAGTAAAGAAGAAAACCAGAGTTGAGCATTTAAACATTTTGAACATTTTTGCAGAAACCTCTTGAAAAATCGAAACCCTAGCTTTTAGGGAAAATGAAATTGGTCAATAATAGTAGTAAAAACGGAAGAATCTTAAAGGAAAAATACTAAACAACTCAAAACATTATAGATCTAAAGAGATCTGAACCGATTTAGCCAAAAGTAGTTAGGTTTGTACAAAGTAAACAGAGGTAGAAAAGATCGAGTTTTGAACTAGAGATTTGAAGCCATGAAAACACAAAAATGATAATACTCACAGACATGGGGGTGAATACGAACATATTAATCGAGAAGTGAGGGGTTTGAGCCAAATTTGGCTCAAGCTTTTTGAGATTCCATCAAGTAATATGAAAATCGGACAACCAGTAGTGATAGGAGGCCGAATAAGGCCTAGAATCGAAGAAGAAACCCATGAATCAAAGGGATTTTAGTGACGACGGGATAGGGTTAGGAGGAGGGTGAGATAGAGGAGAGGATGAAAGGGAATTTAAGGGCGGCGGATTTGTGTAAATGAGAGTAGGATTTAGGTCGTTGGTTAATTAAAAATGAAAGGTTGGTTCTGGGCCGTTGATCTTTTGAGATCAACGACCAGGATTAGATGTAGGCTGGGGCGGGTTACGTATGGGTAGGGTAATTGGGTTGGGTTATGGTTATTGGGTTAGGTTAGCTATTGGGTTGGGTCGGGAAATCAATTTAAGAAAGGCTATTTGTTAAATACCTAATTAATTTGATAAAATAATTTGTAGAAATAGCTAATAAATGATAAAATACTATTTGTGTATGAAAATGATTTAAAATAATTAATTAATATTATAAAAATATAAGAGGTCATTTTCGTGTAAAATCAAATAATTATGCACACATGGGCTAATATTGCAATTATAACCTACAGACGTAAATATAATTATGCATAAAATAATTAAAGCTTAATATAAATATAGGTGATAAAATTGAGCAATAAAATTATTATAAAATCATTTGTGATGCAATATGTAATTAGTTGGACAATAAAATAATAGAATAAATTAATTAAAAATCCTTTTAAAATTACATAAAATTATGAAAAAAATATTAATTGATATTCATGCATTGTTTTGAAGGTATATATGCATTTTAAAAATAATATAGGAAAAAATTGGGTATCAACAGTTTCCCCTCTTTACCCGGGAAGGATGAAAGAGTTGTTGGGTAAAGACATGATGGCCAATTTTGACCGGATAGAGCGATCTGAGAGATATAGGCCGCACTCCGATTTTCGAGCTACCTACATATCCCCGATTTTACAGAAATTAGGCCGTGTGTATTTCTGTATTCATCGGCGGAATAAACCGATGAAGTTGTCACAAGGGCGGATATAAGGTTTCGATTAGGTGAAACAATTATGGTGAGTGGTCAGGTTTGGAGTAGTATGAAGGAACTGGAGCGGGATTGATCCTGCTGGGATAACGGTTACTCACCAGGTTACCTGCAAATCAAAAGATGTACTGCAAGCATATACATATTAATTTGCGTGAATTTAGACATGGTGCAAATTCCCCTCAGACCATGAAAAATTATCTTTGGACGATTTAGGATGACGTCCTTCGACCATGATGTCCCGGGCCATGAATTGTGCGGTAAAGGATTCAAAGGCCGTGAAATGATGTTCTCGGGTCATGAGAATGGTGCATCCGAACCATGAAGCCTTTGAATAATGATGTGCAAGTTTGAGAAATCCTCAAGTCATGGCATGTTGTCTTCCGCCTATGAGAATGGTGCCTTCAGACAATGACGCCTTCAAATAAGTTGGCTATATTTCAGCCCATGAGGTGCAAAGACATGATGCTAGAAGCAACAAGACAAGTCTTAGTCTTGTATTAATTTGAGGGCGGAGCTTAGCCCGAGGGAAGATAATAATGCAAGAGAGACAATGCTTAGTCTCGTGCGTGATTCGGGATAGTGCTTAGTACCAAGCAAGGAGAAGTCAATGCTTAGACTTATGCAGATAGAGAGGCAGGGCTTAGCCTCATGCGGGTGTGGAGACAGAGCTTAGTCTCATGCAAAATTCGGGACAATGCTTAGTACCATGCAAAGAGAAGGCAATGCTTTAGCCTTATGCAAATAGAGAGGCAGGGCTTAGCCTTGTGTGGGTGTGGAGACAGAGCTTAGTCCTATGCAAAATTCGGGACAATGCTTAGTCCCATGCAAAGAGAAGGCAATGCTTAGCCTTATGCAAATAGAGAGGTCGGGCTTAGCCTCGTGCATGTGTGGAGACAGAGCTTAGTCTTATGAAAAATTCGGGACAGTGCTTAATCCCATAAAGAGAAGGCAATGCTTATCCTTATGCA
The DNA here is from genome assembly GCA_005239525.1 of Nicotiana knightiana. Classification (NCBI taxonomy): domain Eukaryota; kingdom Viridiplantae; phylum Streptophyta; class Magnoliopsida; order Solanales; family Solanaceae; genus Nicotiana; species Nicotiana knightiana. The sequence goes on from ML422575.1 coordinate 22,421, forward strand.
AATAGAGAGTCAGGGCTTAGCCTCGTGCAGGATTGAGACAAGTCTTAGTCTCATGCAAAGAGAAGGCAGTTCTTAGCCTTATGCAAGGTGGAGACAGATCTTAGTCTAATGCAAGGAGAAGGCAATGCTTAGCCTTGTGCAAATAGAGAGGCAGGGCTTAGTCTCGTGTAGGATTGAGACATGGCTTAGTATCATGCAAAGAGAAGGCAGTGCTTAGACTTATGCAAGGTGGAGACAGAGCTTAGTCTCATGCAAAGAGAAGAGTAAGAGCGAAGTATTCTTAGCTGACAATGTGTTTCGTGCATAGTGATTGTGTTGTTGCAACAATATTCGTCATGATGATAAAGTCCTGCATCCAAAGAAAAGTTTGTGAGTTTTGCGGGGGAATTTGGTTCGTGCCTTCGCTTGCTCAATTTGCTTCGCTCCGTCTAAATATCCCGTTCAAGCTATTAGAGTAGCGTTTGCTAAAACAAAGTTTATTTTCCGAAAGCATGCATGCATAATTTTCAAAAGACATAATAATATATAGTTTAGAAATTAGTTATATGGACCGGTAACTATGACATAATCAGAGACATTGCGACTTCCTATGTCGTAGAATTTTGAGGGTCCTCCTCAAAATTCTGCCCCAGTTAACTAGATGACGTTTCTGACTGCTCAATATGCTGCGGTTGGCTGAACTTGCTTCAGAACTTTGAGGGTCCTCAAAATTTTGCCCCAGTTTCTGATTGTGGGGAAAATGGAAATTTTATTGAATTGTGACCGAACCCATAGGGCTGCCTACGTATCCCCTCTTAAACGGGAATCAGGTCGAGCATAGTTCGATTTACATCATACGAAGAAGCATACAATGGTTTAGACATAGTATCTTTTGGATGCATCTGAATTGATAGGCTTTGGCCAGATTTCTCCGTCCATCTCTGCGAGTATGAATGCTTCTCCTGTTAATACCCTGTGAACCATGGAAAGACCTTGGCTTTGATCTGCTTAGTAACTTCCTCCTTGATCTTCAGGCTCATGTACGTCTTGAATTTCCTGAGTTTCTGCTTTACTGGCGTACACATTGGGTTTGTGGGCAACTTGTGGGCCACTATGGATGTGCTTAATCTGATCATATCATCGTATGACCATGCAAAGATGTTCTCATATTCTTTCAGGAACCGAGTGTATTCCTCTTTCTCTGGCGGTGACAAATGGATGCTTATGCGGGTTTCCTTGACGGTTTTAGAATCTCCCAAGTTGACTATCTCAGTTTCATCCAGGTTGGATTTGGGCTTGTTCTCAAAATCCTCTACCTCTCTGACAATCTCTTCAGGTATTACATCTTCCTCTTCTGAATCACTGTCCTTTTGTTGCGTTGTCTCATTACATGTCACAGTTGTCGGTTCATCAAGATAGGAAATAGTAATGCTGTAGGGATAAAAACATGAGAGAAAAGCAGTAATAATAAAACATCGATCTATTTAAAACGTTAAAGGAAAAAAAAATTATTTTCAATAGATCAAATAACATTTTGGGAAAATATTAAAAATATTATTTAAAAAAGTGGAAATCATTTTCAGAAAAAGTAAACAATGCTATTCAACCTTGCTACCCCGGGACTCGTCGGGCCCTTGATGGTCTAACAGTCCAGTTCTTGAGGAATGCTCTTCTCTCCACAGCTTGGATGGTAGGGCCTCCCTCTTTCTCCTCCTCGATGATCACACAACAGTCCATGTCATCATCTTCCAAGAACAAATTTCTTAATGTTACCAATGCTTCTTCTTTCTCTGATCCCCATATGACATCGGCCTGATGGAAAGTATGACTTAAGTGCGGTACGGGCTGTTCAAAGGGGTAGTATGGAGCACGCCACAGTGGTGACAAATCACGTACTCCTGCCAGGTGTATTGATACCCCAGCCCAAAGGTGGTATCATGGCGCTTCAGCTGTACTAGTTTGGAGATACCTTGAAGAATTTTACCAAGCCCCTTACAAGGTTCATACCCTTGCCATGCCAATATGCTCTCTATCTTGCTACTCCAACACTTATCTTTTTCGATTGCATTAACACGCTCAATGCAGTTGTAAGTTTCTCCACCTAACCTCCTTATGTTTTCAACCACAGGGACAGTCTGACTGGTGTAAATGGGGTTACTCCCATCTCCATGGATGATTACTTATTGATGATTCCACTCGAATTTCACGGCCTGGTGAAAAGTAGATGCTACAACCCCAACAACATGTATCCAAGGTCGTCCCAACAATAAATTGTATGAGGCTGATATGTCCAGCACATGAAACTCATCATCAAACCAGGTGGGACCCATCTGCAGGCAGAGATTAGTTTCTCCAATTGTAGCCCTTTGAGACCTGTCGAACGCTTTCACATTCATAGTCCCTGCTCGTATCTCATGTAAACTCTTGCCCAACCTCTTCAGAGTTGTCAACGGGAAAATGTTGAGGATACATCCTCCATCTATCAAAACTCTAGCGATAAACTTATCTTTGCATAACACCGTGATGTGCAGTGCCCTGTTGTGACTTAACCCTTCAGGTGGCAGCTCATCCTTATGCAAAGTGATCTTGTGGCTTTCTAGCACTTGCCCCACCATATTGGCTATATCTCCTCTAGTGATGTTGTTGGGCACATATGCTTCATTCAATACCTTCATCAGAGCAATCCTGTATGTCTCAGAATTTTGCAGCAACGACATGATAGATATTTAGTCGGGGGTCTTGTTCAAATGATCGATGACAGAGTACTCCCTTTCCTATACCTTCCTCCAGAGGTCATCTGGACCAGTCTCAATAATGGGCGATTTACTGGAAGCTTGCTTACTGGCTTCTCCCAAATGTTCAGGTGTATAAACTCTTCCAGTTCTAGTCATTCCTTGTGCAGCACCAGATTCTTCCATCTTCAACCTTCCTTTTCTTCTAGCCTCGGCCACATAATCCCAAGGTACAACATTGGAACTGAAGGGCGGTGTGGTTGCCACCGTCACAGTGAAAGGTGTGGCCACCTCCACCTTAAATAGAGGGGGTATTGCTGTATGTGGGGTCACTTCTACCTCAATGTGAGCTGATGCGGTTACCTCAACTTCAACTGGTGGCTGTACTTGTACCACAATGGGATTGAGCGTGACTGCAGGCTTCTTAGGATCATCACCTTCTCGAATAAGCGCGATTAACCCCTCGGGATCCCACTCTTCATCAGTTTCTATTACATTGACCCCTTTGCCCCTATGATCTGGGAGGGGATTTTGGCAAACATTAGGTGCAATTTCCTTTGCGTGTATGACCTTATTATCGATCAGTGTTTGGATCTTGTATTTCAAGGTGAAACATTCATCAATAGTGTGTCCCTTCATACCGGAATGGTACATACAGGTCTTGTTTGGATTGACCCATTGAGATGAATTCTCTATTTCCACAACGGGAATAGGGGTGACATAACCAACAGCTTTCAACCTTTCGTACAACTGGTCGATGGGTTGAGCAATGGAGGTGTATTGTTTGGTGGTTTGCGGTCAAAATTAGGCCTGGGTTTTTGGTAGTTTGGACGAGTTAGAGGCGACTGATAATAGGATGGATGGGAATTATAGGTATGGTAGGAAGTAGTAGGTTGGGAATATTTGGGAGGTGATGTTTGGTATGTGGGTGGAGGTGTTTGGTATACAAATGGAGTTTTCGGGCCTTGGGCAACCATTACTGTTCCCACTTCTTTCTTCCTCGATATGCCACCTGATTGTAATGCTTTTTTCATGGCGTGTAGTGCCCCAAAATTTGTCACCATTCTAATTTTAATACCCTCCTCGATCCTTTCTCCGAGCTTGATGATATCGAAGAACTTATGATTCTCGATAACTATTAACCTTTCGTAATATTACGGATCCTGAGACTTGACAAAGAACTTGTTCATTTGCTCTTCATCTAATGCCGGCCTGACCTTTGATGCTTCTGACCTCCACCGAGTAGCATACTTACGGAAAGTCTCAGTTGGTTTCTTCTTGAGGTTCTGGATATGGAAAACATCAAGTGCATTCTCCGTGTTGAATCTGAATCTGTCCATGAAATCTGACGCCATGCTCAACCAATTAGCCCATTTCTTGGGATTTTGACTTATGTACCAGGATAGGGCGTCTCCAGTGAGGCTTCTCATGAATAGCTTCATGCAAATCCTTTCGTCCTTTCCAACCCCTACGAGCTTGTCACAGTAAGTTCTCAAGTGAACCCTTGGGTCATCCGTTCCATCAAACATTTCGAACTTGGGAGGTTTGTAACCCTCTGGAAGTTCCACATCTGGCTGAATGCACAAATCCTCGTAATTAAGACCTTCGATTCCTTTTCCTCCTTCAACACCCTGAACTTGGATTGTGAGTTTCTTGAGCTCCTCTGCCATATTCTTAATGAGTAGGTCCTTCTCGACGCATTCTGGTGTATATGAGATTGGTTGAGTAGAGTGGGGTAAGGTTTCCATGTATATGAGGTTGTTTTGGTGAAGGCTAGGAATTTGGGTATAGTGGTGATCATTGGTTGAATTTTGGGGATCGTGGATAGGTTGTGGGGTATTCTGAGGAGTGTGGTAAGTTGTTTACGGATATTGAGTTGGGAGATGCTAATGTTGAGGAGGTGTAGTTATGGGTAAAGGATTTTGAGGAGGGGTTGTATATTGATGGGGTACGGGAGGATTCTGTGGGCGTTGGTCGGGTGCATTCTGGGGAGGTGCCGGGTTTTGGGTATTTGAATGGTTGATATCTGGGACGTTTAGTGTGAGGGAGAGGTTCGCCAAGTTATAGACCTTATCAAGCTCACCTTGTAGTTCAAGTATTTTCTTTTCAAGCCGCAAAACCAAGTCATTTGGTTCCGGAGTACTCCGACCACCAGAAGTTTCCACATTCTCAGCATGTGCGGTGTTGTCACCACTCATATTATCCATCTTAGCTTTCCCTTTGCCTTTTGATGCACTTGGAGGTGGAGGAGATGGAGGGCCTCTGGATCTGGTGTGATATGCTGATGATGCCAGTATGTGTGAACCAACCTTGGGGAATAGGAATAATCAAAAAAGAAAGAAAAGCAAAAGGTGACCAAGTCAGTAAAGGTTCCAAAAAGAGTATTTGCCGTATTTAAACACATAGTGCGGGAATGTAAATTCGCGTCCTAATTTGGGAGCCTCGTTGTGCCCGAGGTAGGCCTAGCGAAAAGTTGATTTGGAGAATTTCAATGCCAATAATTTACTCATTTCATTAATGTAAAATAGATGAATTTAAACGACACTGGATAAGATAAGTTACTAATGACACTTGGCCTTATTACATTTGAAAAGAAAAAATGAATAAACCTAATCTACTTGGTCCCAGAAGGACCTTCTCCAAGCCCGACTCTCTTGGCTCCATCAGTCAGGTTCCCCAGGTCGCGCATGTCCAGCTGCAGGTATGCCCTTGCTAGATGTCCTCCTTCGATACCTTCAGTATTCTGGCAGTCTATGACTCTTTTCCTTATCTTACCTTCCAGTTCCATCAGACCTTGCTCCAGATATTCTAACCTTTCATTCGATCAGGTAGCTGTTTCCTTCCATTCATTGACTAATTCTATATCAGTCTTGTGTTGCTCCAGATGCTCGGCTGTAACGACCCTACCGGTCATTTTGCGTATTCCGACCCCGTTCCCCTAAATAAGACTTCCTGTAGCGTCTTTCAGTGATTCATGACTTGCGGGGACGGGTGGTTCGGGATTCGGAAGTGTAATAGAGTAATATAGGAACACTTGGTTCCTTAAGATTGGATTTTAAGGCCAAGTTTAACTTCGGTCAACATTTTAAGTAAACGACCTCAGAATCGAGTTTTGCCGATTCCATTAGCTTCGTATGATGATTTCAGACTTGTGCGTATGTCCGGAATGGGTTTTGGACGACCCGGGAGCGTTTCGACGCCAAATAGCAAAAATAGAGTTTCCTTAAGTTCATAATTTGGTTTGGAATGTGTTTTTGTGTTATCGAGGTCCGAACGGAATTTAGAGACCGGGAATAGTTCCATTATGTAATTTATGACTTTATTGCAAAATTTGGTGTCATTCCAAGTAGCATAGGTCGGTTCAGCGCATTGAAACCGAATTCAAGAACCTGAAAAATTCTTAAGTTTGATTATAGGGGGTTTTGAGGAGTGATTTTGATTTTTAGCGTTGTTTTGGGTGTTCCGAAGGCTCGAGCAAGTCCGTAATATGATTTAGGACTTGTTGGTATAATTGCAGGGGGGATCGGGTGGGCCCGGGTGCCTCCCAGACACCAAACGGGGCCAAAACTAGTGCACCAGGTCTGGTGTGACCGCAGGTGCGGTTGCCCAGATCGCAGGTGCGACCCATAAGGGAGAAGGCCCAGATCGCAGGTGCGGACCCTTCTCCATAGGAGCGGGTCCGCTGGTGTGGAAACCCCTCCGCAGGTGCGATACCCAGTCCCTTTGCCAAATTTCTTAGGTGCGAGACCGCATGTGTAGTCCTCGAGCCGCAGGTGTGAGGTCACTGAAGGCAGTGAGCTCATTTAATGAGGGACTTAACCATTTTTCACCATTTCTTCCACATCATAGGCGATTTTGAGAGCTTTCAAGAGGGTATTCAGCCTAGCTACTAACTATATATTAATGATCTTTAGGCTATGTGTGGGTGTTTTCTTTGAAAATTTCCGGAATCCGAGCATGTGGGCCCGGAGGTGTATTTTGGAATTTCTTCAAGAATGATGAATTAGCTAAGATAGTAAGAGAATTTCATACTTTTGAGTGTATATTAACGTATTTATATAACATTTGACTAGTTTCGAGTCCTCGGGTGTAGACTTTGGAGTTTCAGGCGCGTTCTTGGTCCGAGAAGTAGGTTCGGCACGAGGTGAGTCTCCTTTCTAACCTTGTAAGAAGAAATTGTCCCCATAGGTAATTATAAATGATTGAATTGTCCTTATTTGCGGGGGCTACGCACGCACGAGGTGACGAGAGTCCGTGCGTAGCTATTATTATGTTATGCCAGGTAGTCTTTAGGAATCACAAGCATGCTTATATGCCTTACTTGTATCCCTGTATGTATTCCTAGTTGATTATTATCCTTGAACTAGTATGAGAGAATAGAAGGTTACGTTTACATCTTGATGTTGCCTTGATTCTTTTTTTCCAAGTATAAACTCTATATTTCCTGAATTTCCTGATAATTCTATGTATGTATACGAGCACCCGTGTCGCATGTATGATTCGTGAGTGGGGTAGACTTATATTACGTCAATCGCTTCGCATGATCGATTCGCGATCGGGGTAATAGATGCATCTATGGTTCGAGCCGTTCGACCCTTCGGTAGTGCACATTTAATTTTTGCGTCGCTTCGGCCGTACGCCTCGACATACTATATACTATGTATTTGACTGAGAGTCTTATTATTATTATTATTATTATCAAATGAATTCTTCTATGTGGAAGGGGACTTTGGACTTTTATTATAATTGTTATTTGGCACTTGCGGGTAGATGGTAGTCCATATACTTGATATTCCATGTCTACTTGATTTCCATAATTTCTAATCCTGATTAAATCTGTTTAATCATATTGTTGCTAATGGCCCTAGTGAGTAATACGTCTACCTCTAGTCACTAATTATTCGAGTTTAGACGGGATACTCACTGGGTACATATTGGTTTATATGTACTCAGGCTATGCTTCTGTACTTAATTGTACATGTTCTGAGGCTGGTGCATCTGGTTATCATACCGGAGCGCGATCGTGAGGGTACTTTCTGGATTAGACTACACGGTGAACTGCTCTTTCTGGCGTTCCGCAGCAACACTCTGGAGTTTCTACTATTTTTTTTGATATTTCTGTCTACCCCTTTCAGACAGTTGTATATTTATTTTGTCTACTTTGTATATTCCCCTAGTCGCCTGTGGACTTGTGACACTAGGTCTTGGCACACGTAGTTGGTTTTCTAATATTTTGCTATACTACATATGTTGGCAAAGGTTCTTTTCTTTAAATGATTTCTAAATCAAAAATTTGACGAGTACTTAAAAAGTTAAATAAGTAAAGTAATCTAGCTAGTAAACTGATGTTGGCTTGCCCGACTCCGGTGCTGGGCGCCATCACGACCTGAGTTGGAATTTGGGTCGTGACAACATGGTATCAGAGCTCTAGGTTCACGTAGGTCTCACAAGTTATAGGAAAACCTAGTAGAGTCTTGCGGATCGATACAGAGACGTCTGTATTTATCTTCGGGAGGCTATAAGGTGTTAAGAAACCTCTCTTTATTCTTATTCTATCGTGCAGTCGATGGTCTTACTAATTGTCATTCTTATATTCTCTCACAGATGGTGAGGACTCATGTAGTTGATATTCTAGACCCGGGAGATGTCGCTACCCCCGCCGTCCGAGGCCGTGGCAGAGGCCGGGAGAGGGAACCGGACTGAGGTAGAGGACGAGGGTGTCCAAGAGTTGCTCCATTAGCACCCCAGAGGATCCTATCATTGAGGAGCGGGATGAGGTGCCTTCAACAGATCTTGCCCTAGCAGATTTCATGATCGCACTAGGTTTTCAGGAGATCATGGGTCGTATGATGCGGTTCATGGACACTATGACCCAGGCTAGTTTATTTTCGGCGGATCCTGCCACATCTCAGGTGGGAAGGGGAGTTCAAACCCCTACCACCCAGGCCGCAGGTCATGCAGCGCCCGTATATCAGACTCCGGGTACTCTACCTGTGGGTGGAGCACAACCATCAGTAGCACCACCAAAGCTCAGACCAGATGCGGACGGCGATCCACAGAAGCTACTTGATAGATGGACTGGATTGCACCCTCCTTTCTTCGGAGGTGAGAAAAGCGAGGATGCCTAGGACTTTATTGATAGGTGCAGGGACAAACTGCACAACATGAGGATTTTGGAGTCCCATGGAGTCGACTTCACTACTTTCCAGCTAGAGGGCAGGGCCCGCAAATGGTGGCAGTCATTTATCCTTGGTAGGCCAGCAGGTTCCCCTACTATCACATGGGAGCAGTTCACTCAGCTGTTCCTGGATAGGTATATTCCACCCTCTGATAGGGAAGAGCTGCGATATCAGTTTGAGCAGCTGGAGCAGGGGCAGATGTCAGTGACAGACTACGAGGCCAGGTTTTCAGAGTTGTCTCGCCATGCCCTTATGATTCTTCCTACTGATGCTGAGAGAGTGCGGAGGTTTGTAGCTGGGCTACACTCAGGTATTAGGGCCAACATGGCCCGAGAGGTGGAGATGGGTACTCCTTATCAACTTGTGGTCAAGATAGCTCACCGGATTGAGGGTTACCGATCGAGGGGCAGAGAGCAGGGTCAGCAGGACAAGAGAGCTAGATTTTCTGGAGATTTCAGAGGTGCCCCAGCCAGGGGTAGAGGTCAGTTCGGTAGAGGCCAGCCCAGTAGGCCTCCATATTCAGCTCTTCTACCACCTCCTCGTGGTGCTCCAGTGAGAACTTATTTCAGTGCCATGCCGGAGAGTTCTTACCGCCCACCATCCATTCAGGGTCCCTCCAGCGGGTATTCAGGTCATCAGGGGTCTCCTAGTCCTTACTTCAGTGCCATGCCAGAAAGTTCTCATCTTCCCCCGGCTATTCAGGGTTCATCTTCAGGGCAGCAGGCCATGCCTCCACTGAGGTGTTATGAGTGTGGAGATTCAGGCCATATGAGGAGGACTTGTGCCAGGCTTAGAGGCAAGGCTATTCAGCAGAGTTACCAGCCCGCATTCTCAGCACCGGCGCCCCGTCCACCTAGAGGTGGAGGACATGCTGGTAGAGGTTGTCCCAGAGGTGGAGGCCAGGCAGGGGGAGCTCAGCTAGCTCCTATTCAACCCAACGGAGGTCAGTCTTCAGGTTCTCCATCCAGATTCTATGCTATTCCGGCCCGAGCAGATACAGTGGCCTCAGATGCCGTGATCATAGGTATTATTTCAGTATGTGGTAGAGAGGCATCGGTGCTGTTTGACCCAGGATCTACTTATTCATATGTGTCAGCCTTGTTTGCTTGTTTTTTGGATGCTCCTTGTGAGTCCTTGGGTTCTCCTATATATGTACCCACTCCCATTGGTGATTCTGTAGTAGCAGACCAGATTTATCGGTCTTGTGTGATCACATTCTGTGGGTTCGAGACTAGAGCAGACCTCCTATTGCTCGATATGGTTGATTTTGAGATTATCCTGGGCATGGATTGGATATCTCCTCATCATGCCATCTTGGATTGCCATGCCAAGACGGTTACTTTGGCTATGCCAGAGTTTCCTAGGCTGGAGTGGAGAGGTTCCTCGGTTAGTGCAACTAGTAGAGTTATTTCCTTCCTGAAGGCTCGACATATGGTCGAGAAGGGTTGTTTGGCGTATCTTGCTTATGTGCGGAATACTACCGCCGAGTCTCCGACGATTGATCCAGTGTCAGTTGTTCGAGAGTTTGCTGATGTATTCCCTTCAGACCTTCCAGGCATGCCTCCGGATCGTGATATTGATTTCCGCATTGATTTAGCTCCAGATACTCAGCCTATTTCCATTCCCCCGTACCGTATGGATCCTAAGGAGTTGAAGGAGCATCTAGAGGAGTTGTTGTCTAAGGTGTTTATCAGACCGAGTGTATCACTGTGGGGTGCTCCAGCTCTATTTGTGAAGAAGAAGGATGGGTCCATGCGGATGTGTATTGATTACCGCCTGCTGAACAAGGTCACCATCAAGAACAAGTATCCACTGCCGTGCATTGATGATTTGTTTGACCGGTTGCAGGGTGCTAGGGTGTTTTCTGAGATAGACTTGAGATCAGGCTATCATCAGTTGAAGATTCAGGCCTCAGATGTTCCGAAGACTGCTTTTCGTACGAGATATGGCCACTATGAGTTCCTGGTGATGTCCTTTGGCTTGACTAATGCCCCAGCAGCATTTATGGACTTGATGAATAGGATGTTCAGGCCGTATATTGATTCTTTTGTCATCGTCTTCATTGATGACATTTTGATTTACTCACGTAGCCTGGGAGAGCACAAGCAGCATTTGAGAGTTGTGCTCCAGACTTTGCGAGAACTGAAGCTATATGCTAAGTTCTCCAAGTGTGAGTTTTGGTTGGATTCCGTGGCATTCTTAGGACATGTAGTATCCGGAGAGGGTATCAAGGTTGATCCTGAGAAGATTGAGGCAGTTCAGGGTTGGCCACGTCCTACTACAACTTCAGATATCAGGAGTTTCTTGGGTCTAGCAGGCTACTATCGGTGATTTGTGGAGGGATTTTCATCCATTGCAGCCCTATTGACTAGATTGACTCAGAAGAATGCTCCATTTCGGTGGTCCGACGAGTGTGAGGCGAGCTTTCAGAATCTCAAGATAGCACTGACCTCAGCACCAGTTCTGGTATTGCCTTCCGGTTCTGGGATGTATACAATGTATTGAGATGCTTCGCATGTTGGCTTAGGGTGTCTGTTGATGCAGGAAGAGAGAGTTATTGCTTATGCTTCGCGCCACCTGAAGGTTCATGAGAATAATTATCCGGTGCACGATTTGGATTTGGCAGCGATTGTTCATGCTCTTAAGATTTGGAGGCATTACTTGTATGGGGTGTCTTGTAAGGTTTATACAGACCAACGCAGCTTGCAGCACTTGTTCAAGCAGAGGGATCTTAAAATTGAGGCAGTGCAGGTGGCTTGAGTTGCTGAAGGATTATGACATCACCATCCTTTATCATCCAGGCAAGGCGAATGTAGTAGCAGATGCCTTGAGCAGGAAGGCAGAAAGTATGGGTAGTTTGACTTACATTGCAGCGGAGGAGAGACCTCTAGCCTTGGACATTCAGCCCTTGGCTAATAGCTTGGTGAGATTAGATCTTTCAGAGCCTCGTCGAGTTCTTGCACATGTAGTTGCTCAGTTTTCGTTATTGGGGGAGATTAAGGCTCGGCAGTATGATAATCCACGCTTGGCAGAGCTACGGGAGACAGTGGTTCAGGGTGGTGCCAAGGAGGTTACTATTGGCCAGGATGGTGTTCTGAGACTTCAGGGTCGTTTGTGTGTTCCTAGTGTTGATAGATTGAGGCAGAGGATTCTAGAGAAGGCACACAGTTCGCGGTATTTTGTTCATCCTGGTGCGACGAAGATGAATCGTGATCTGAAGCAACCTTTTTGGTGGAGGCGGATGAAGAAAGACATTGTGGATTATGTGGCTAGGTGTCTTAACTGCCAACATGTTAAATATGAGCACTAGAGGCCATGAGGCCTACTTCAGCAGATGCCCATTCTTGAGTGGAAGTGGGAGCGCATCACTATGGACTTCGTGGTTGGGTTGCCTCGGACTTTGCGGAAGGTTAACGCGGTTTGGGTCATCGTGGATAGATTGACCAAATCGGTATATTTTATTCCTGTGGATACTACTTATACTTCTGGAAGGCTAGCCCAGATTTACATTCGAGAGATAGTCCAGTTGCATGGTGTGCGGGTGTCCATTATATCAGATCGAGGTCCTCAGTTCACCTCGCACTTCTGGAGAGCATTGCACTGAGGGATGTGTACTTTGATAGACCTCAGCACAACATTTCATCCGTAGACTGATGGTCAGTCGGAGCGTACAGTTCAGATATTGGAGGACATGCTCAGAGAATGTGTGATTGATCTTGGGGGTCAGTGGGACCAATTCTTGCCTTTGGCCGAGTTTGCTTACAATAATAATTATCAGTCCAACATTGAGATGGCTCCATTTGAGGCTTTATATGGTCGGCGATGTCATTCTCCTATCGGGTAGTTTGAGCCTGGCGAGACTAAGTTATATGGCACGGACTTGGTGAGAGATGCCTTGGAGAAGGTGAAGTTGATTCAGGAGAGGCTCCGCACAACACATTCCAAACAGAAGAGTTACGCGGATCAGAGGGCACGTGATGTGTCATTTATGTAGGGAGATAAGGTTCTGCTGAAGGTTTCGCCGATGAAGGGCATTATGAGATTCGGGAAGAAGGTCAAGTTGAGCCCGAGGTTTATAGGTCCTTTCGAGGTATTGAGGTGTGTTGGAGAGGTTGCCTATGAGCTTGCTCTACCTCCCAGCTTATCAGGAGTCTATCCGGTCTTTCATGTATCCATGATCCGGAGGTATCACGCCGACTTCTCTCACTTGGTTGATTTTAGCACTATTCAGTTGGATGAGAGGTTGGGCTACGAGGAGGAGCCTGTGGCCATTATTGACAGACAGGACCGCCAGTTGAGATCCAAGAGAGTTTCTGCGGTGAAGGTCCAGTGGAGGGGCCAACCAATCGAGGAGGCGACTTGGGAGTCCGAGGAGGACATGTGGAGCAGATATCCACACTTATTCAGCACTTCAGGTATGATTCTAGACTCGTTCGAGGACGAACGTTTGTTTAAGAGGTAGAGAATGTAACGACCTGACCGGTTGTTTTGCATATTCGTACTCTGTTCCCCTAAATAAGACTTCCTGTAGTGGCTTTTAGTGATTCATGACTTGCGGGGACGGGTGGTTCGGGATTCGGAAGTGTATAGAGTAATATAGGAACACTTGGTTCCTTAAGATTGGCTTTTAAGGCCAAGTTTGACTTCGGTCAAAATTTTGAGTAAACGACCTCAGAATCGAGTTTCGCCGATTCCAGTAGCTTCGTATGATGATTTCGGAATTATTCGTACGTCCGGAATGGGTTTTGGACGACCCGGGAGCGTTTTGACGCCAAATAGCAAAAATAGAGTTTCCTTAAGTTCATAATTTGGTTTGGAACGTGTTTTTGTGTTATCGAGGTCCGAACGGAATTCTGAGACCGGGAATAGTTCCGTTATGTCATTTATGACTTTTTTGCAAAATTTGGTGTCATTCCGAGTAGTATAGGTCGGTTCGGCGCATTTAAACCAAATTCAAGAACTTGAAAAATTCTTAAGTTTGATTCTAAGGGGTTTTGAGGATTTATTTTGAGTTTTAGCGTTGTTTTGGATTTTCCGAAGGCTCGAGCAAGTCTGTAATATGATTTAGGACTTTTTGGTATAATTGCACGGGGTTCGGGTGCCTCCCAGACACCAAACGGGGCCAAAAACCAGCAGCTTCAGCTGCTGGTTCACCAGGTCTGGTGTGATCGCAGGTGTGGTAGCCCAGATCGCAGGTGCAAGAACGCCCCTGCAGTCAAGGCCTCGCAGGTGCGACCCATAAGGGAGAAGGCCCAAATCGCAGGTGCAGACCCTTCTTCGCAGGAGCGGGTCCGCTGGTGCGGAAACCCGGGGGTGTATTTTGGGATTTCTTCAAGAATGATGAATTAGCTAAGCTAGTAAGAGAATTTCATAATTTTGAGTGTATATTAAGGTATTTATATAACATTTGAATAGTTTCGAGTCCTCGGTTGTAGAGTTTGGAATTTCAGGCGCGTTCTTGGTCCGAGAAGTAGGTTCGGCACGAGGTGAGTATCCTTTCTAACCTTGTAAGAGGGAATTGTCCCCATAGGTAATTATAAATGATTGAATTGTCCTTATTTGCGTGGGTTACGCACACACGCACGAGGTGACGAGATTCCGTGCATAGCTATTACTATGTTATGCCGGGTAGTCTTTAGGACTCACAAGCATGCTTATATGCCTTACTTGTATCCCTGTATGTATTCCTAGTTGATTATTTTCCTTGAACTAGTATGAGAGAATAGAAGGTTACGTTTACATCTTGATGTTGCCTTGATTATTTTTTTCCAAGTATAAACTCTATATTTCCTGAATTTCCTGATAATTCTGTGTATGTATATGAGCACCTGTGTCGCATGTATGATTCGTGAGCGGGGTAGCCTTATATTATGTGGAAGGGGACTTTGGACTTTTATTATAATTGTTATTTGGCACTTGCAGGTAGATGGTAGTTCATTTACTTGATATTCCATGTCTACTTGCTTTCCATAATTGCTAATTCTGATTAAATTTGTTTAATCATATTATTGCTAATGACCCTAGTGAGTAATACATCTACCTATCGTCACTACTTCTTCGAGTTTAGATGGGATACTCACTGGGTACATATTGGTTTATATGTACTCATGCTACGCTTCTGTACTTAATTGTACAGGTTCTGAGGCTGGAGCATCTGGTTATCATACCGGAGCGCGATCGTGAGGGTACTTTCTGGATTGGACTACACGGTGAGCTGCTCTCTCTGGCGTTCCTCAGCAGCACTGTGGAGTTTCTACTATTTTTTTTGATATTTCTGTCTACCCCTTTCAGACAGTTGTATATTTATTTTGTCTACTTTATATATTCCACTAGTCGCCTGTGGACTTGTGACACTAGGTCTTGGCACTCGTATTTGGTTTTCTAATATTTTGCTATACTACATATGTTGGCAAACGATCTTTTGAGTTCATTTAATCAAGTTGCATCACTTGACTGTTTTCTTTAAATGATTTCTAAATCAAAAATTTGACGAGTACTTAAAAAGTTAAATAAGTAAAGTAATCTCGCTTGTAAACTGATGTTGGCTTGCCCGACTCCGGTGCTAGGCGCCATCACGACCTGAGTTGGAATTTGGGTCGTGACATCGACCTCGAACTCACGAACCCTTTTGTGCAGTCTCTTATACTTCACCTGTGCTTCGGCAGCTTCATCTGTGACTCTATTTCCTTGACCGACCCCTAGCTCGACTATTCCTCCTATGCAGTCCTCCAACCATGATGGGTAAAAGTACACGTACCCTGCGTGATAGGTCTGGTTCGATGGTGTCCCTTTCTACAATAATCATTAGGTTCCAGATATGCTGAGCTTCACATTTGTATGGGAGGTCGTCATCCTAAATATCTGCCCTATAATGACTAATTTTAACGATCTGCGGTATGACTTGCTTCCTGCCTGCTTGTCTCATAACCCTGATGGGAACATAAGGGTATATTCCCCTTAACTTGATCAACACCAAGTGCGGAGCGTCCCTAGATCTGATGATGAACTCGTAAGTATGGAACCATTCGAACATCCATTAAACCTGATCCTCAGTCAAATTGTCGAAAAACTGCACCCATTCTTTAGCACTCTCTGGTTGAGCAAACCTGTCTGGGATATAGGTCATTCTCTTAGGGTTATGGAAAGCTATATGATCATTCCACGGACTTCGTGGAAACTCTTGACGGTATTGACCTCTTTGGAGATGCTCTAACAACCAAACATGTGGCAGCATATTTCAACTCTCGAAGTGTTTGAATCCCTTCTGGCAGTGGTTAAGGCCCGATATATGTCTGCTATGATCATGGGGACAATGGTATATTTTTTCCCCTCGATCCCCTCCATTAGGGTTTTTGTTACCATGGCCAGTTTGGTATGAATTCTGTCCCTTTTCATCGGAAACACTATCATACCCAGGAAGCAAATGATGAACACAAAAACCCTGCTGTGAATACAACCCAAGGAAGTGATAGAGAATTCATCTTGGTAGATACAATAGGATTTGCTATGACCATATCGTTCATAGAGATAATCAAAGGGTATGTAGGATTTCTTCAGGCACTCCAAATCATCGTTCTTTTTCAGACCCATCATTTTCAGAAACCCCCTAGCGGTACAGTTTTCTGGCACCACTAAACCGGGACTGTCCCAAGGCAGTCCAGTGAATCCCCCTATTTCTTCCATGAGAGGTCATTTCTATGTTTCCAAAGAAAAACACAGGTCTTTACTATCCCAGAACATTGTGCCGGCTTCAATCAACACATTATTCAGTTGGATGTCCAATAAAGAAGGCAAATTTCCCAGGACCTTTTTCACATGCTTTTTGTCACTTGATGAAAGATCTTCCCACCAATCTAGCAACAATGGTGGTATGTTACGGACCATGCCGAACCTGGGGACTTCGTGCCTCATTTTCTTCAAAACAAATAAGGTTAGACCCTTTCCCCCTCCAGATTCGACTATTTTTACATCAGTGATTAGCATATTGGCACTTATTTCTCCAAATTAATGCATAGATCGTGGTTGTGTCCATTGGGATTATGGGAACCCCGGTGGACTTTTGGACAAGGATTTTCTTAAAGGATTATTATGTGGACAACATATTAACCCTGACTCGATTTGACCATGATGTATGTACAATTAATCAGAGTAAGGTTTCTATAGAGTTCTAGACTGGTACCCTTAAGTGGATAGCTTTAGGGGAAAGGCACGGAACCATCGACTGCACCGCTGATCGGCTAGTTTTACCGCAAATAAGCCTATCCGAATTCAAAGGGATGATATATAGGAAGAGTGCAAACACTCATCAAGCACTGCTATGGTATTGATTACGCACGAGTGGAATATGATGTTAAGTATGATTTATGCAACATAAAATATCACGTTGTCATTTATTTGAACATTAAAAAAATGCGGTTTTTAATAATTCAAAAGGCATTAAAAAAAAGAAAACAAAGAGACAATTCAGTTTCCATAATAAAGAGTAATAAAAAAAGAAAGAGGAAATCGTAAAGGCTTAAAAAAAATAGGCAAATAAATTCACATAAAGTGGGAGAGGGAAAGGGTGTGCAAGTATTAACAGAATAAAGCATGCTTAAAGACTAAATCACAAAAAGCAAGTTCGTTATGATAAGAGCCTAATTATCCCAGCAGAGTCCCGCCCTTTTTCTCACAAAGTCGGGGTTTCGACAATTGAAAACTCCTTTTGAGATGGGTATTAAAAGAAGAGTCGCCACCTAATGATTTTTAAGGTGCGTTAGGGCACCTAAAGCAAACAACTCATAAAACTAGTTTGCATCACCAGAGATCGGGTAAGGGATCGAAATTACCTTGAGGGAAAGGTGTTAGGAACCTCTCGAGGTCCACAAAGATGGGTCCCGACCGAACTTAATTAAGCGAATTAGTCATTAAAGGAAAATAAATCAATTCAGACAACCATTATTTTAAAGCAAGAAATTAATGGGGTCCTAAGTTTCTTAGCCTATAGGATCATTTTCGTGAAATACTTGGTAACTTTTCCAAGTTGGGGTGCTACACATAGTATTAACGCACATGTCATCATCTCCTTTACTACCCAATTACTATCTTTTAGTTATTACCTAAGCGTTCTAATAGCTTCTAACTCGTACCTTATGCGTGCTCTACCCGTCCCTTATCTATGGTCTTGGAGGTGTTTAGGACCTCTATTTAAGATGGTTCTAGACTGACCCATGTTGCTTAAAAATGAGAAAGCTAAGCGACAAACAAAGATGCAGATATGACTGTCACACAAGGAGCAAATATGGGCTCATGTTAACCTCCACAAGTAAACAGCAAATGCACACAATTCCCACAGACAAATTTTATTAGTTTAAGACCCTATAGGAATGATATCTAGATGAGCATAAACAAAATATAAGCCAACAGTTTATTAAAATGAGTGTTGGGACCTATTGGCTTGCCTACTGATTTTGGTTAAAACTCTGAATCTGGGTAGACTTCAGGCAGTACTAAATCTCAGTTCTTTTTTAGCCCCAGAATTCTCAATAATCCTACAAGCTTGCCTAAGTGATAACCAGAACAGAATCCTATAGGCATGGTATCTAAACTGTTAATTATAGACCTCTAACAACGAGTTACCGATTTTAACAGACATGTTCTTATCCTTTAGACCCTATAGGTATGCTTTCTAATTTGCAGAATTCGTTAACTCCTATAGGCATGATTTCTAGGTGTTAGAACTGATTTCACCCTATAGGCATGATATATATTAGCTTAAATCCTATAGACATGATTTCTAGGTTTTGAAACTAATATTTTTTATCTTCTATAGACATGGTATCTAAATTGAAACAGGTTTTTTGTAACGACCCGACCGGTCGTTCCGAGAGTTTAGCTCGTTTCCACCATTTATGCTTCATTTCTTGTGTGGTTCATCTATTTTGTGTGGTTTTAGGTTGGTTGACTCAGGTTCAGAGTGGTCGTGGTGAGAATTAAGGCACTTAGCCTTTAAAATGAGCTAAATAGTTGTAAAAGTCAACTGGGAGTTGACTTATAAACGACCTCGGAATGCGGATTTTATGGCTCGAATAGCTTCGTTAGGTGATTTGGGACTTAAGAGTGTGTTCGGAATGTAGTTTTGAGGTTCGGTGTATAATTAGGCTTGAATTGGCGAAAGTTAATTTTTGGCAATTTCCGGTCGGCAGTGGAAAATAGGCTATCGGGGTCGGAATGGAATTCCGGAAGTTGGAGCAGGTTCGTTGCGTCATTCTGGATGTGTGTGCAAAGTTTCATATCATTCGGACGAGGTTTGGTTAGTTTCGGCATCATTGGTGAATTTAGAAGTTTGAATATCTTTAGGCTTGAGTCATTGGTTGATTTGGTGTTTTGATGTTATTTGGGGTGTTCCGAGAGTTCGGCTAAGTCCGGGTGATCATTTATGACTTGTTTGTATTTTTGGTTGGGGTCCCGAGGGCCTCGGGTGGAGTTCGGATGGGGTAACGACATGATTTTTAGCATTTTGGAGTTGATGGTGTGAAACTTTCTGGTGTTTCCGCACCTGCGGATGGGGGACCACAGGTGCGAGCCCGCAGAAGCGGACAAGGCTCCGCAGATGCGGAAGTTGGCTGGGTCAGCAAAGGTCGCAGGTGTGAGACTTGGACCGCCCCTGCGGAGGATCTGTCGTAGGTGCAGAAAAGGTCCCTTAAGTGAGTTCTCGCAGGTGTGCACCTAGGACCGCAGGTGCGAGAAAAGGACCGCAGGTGCGGTCATCGCTGGGCAGAACCTATAAAAAGAACCCTTAGAAAATTTTGGTCATTCTTTCACCATTCTTATTCGGGTTTGAGGCTTTTGAAGGGTTTTTGAAGAGGGAAATCGATGGTTCTTCATTGAGGTAAAGATTTTGGACTTAAAACTCATTTATATGTGATTAAAGGTTGGATTAGTGGTGGAAATTTGGCGGAAAACAGTGCTAAAATAGGTAATTAGCGCTTGTGGTTTAGAGACCTTAAAATGGGAATTTGAGGGGTCATTTGGACTCTGATTTCAGTGTCCTTGGTATGTATAGACTCGTGGAAGGATAAGAATTTTTGTGGTGTAAATTTTACCGATTTTCGAGACGTGGGCCCGGGGGTCGGGTTTGACCAATTTCGGAAATTTTGAGTATTTTTGATAAATTTCGATTAGGGTTCGTTCCTTGGCATATTGTAATGATATACATCTGATTTTTGATAGATTTGGAGCACTCAGAGGCCGAATTTAGAGACAAAGGCACTGTGAAATAGTATTTTAGCCGGTTTTGAGGTAAGTAACGTTTCCAAACTTGGTTCTGAGGGTTCGAAACCCCGAGCTAAATGATTTATGACTATAATCGAGGTGACACGCTTGCCAAGTGACGGGCGTGCGGGCGTGCACCGAGTATTTGTGGCCTGGCTTATCCCATGGCACCGCTTAGTGATTATTCCCTGATGATATCTGTGCCTTTGTTAATGTGGTAAGTGTGAGCCCGTTAGGAATCATGTTAAGTATAAATGCTAGGCTTCACGCCGAAAATGCTGAGACCCGAGTGGTCGTATATTACCGTCTCATTTTGTGATTATTTGATTTCATATAACCAGTCCTGTTATAGCATATCACTTCATATCTCAGTCTCAGTATTGTTAATTATATGCATACTTATCATTGTTTCGTGCTGATGGATGCATCTGTGATCCATGAGAGTGAGACTGAAGAGTAATGACTGAGTGAGGCCGAGATCCTGTTATTGAGACAGTTATGAGATCGGACTGCACACCGCAGCAATACTTAAATCATGCCTTTGTTGGCTTGATACAACGTTTGGGCCACTAGGGCCCCTCCGGAGTCTTTACACCCCCAGTGAGCGCATTGATGTTGAGGGACGGATTTTCCCTGGGCATGGATCGTGTCCGAAGCGGATGTTATATGAGGGATGGATCGTCCCTGGATATGGATCTTGTCCGAGTGTTATATTCCAGAGATGGACTTTCTCCGTGGGGCTGGATTGGCCTTTTTCCTCAGTACGGAGTGACTACGGTCACCAATGATTATGTACATTTCGGGATGGACTTTTCCCTGGGCCTGAGAGCCATATACGTTACTGAGTGGACTGCCGTGTGAGGTTCGTGAGCACTATATGCATATCCACTCTGGTTTCATACATATATTTTACGATGGCATGTAGAGTATACTGGCATAAATGGCATATTTACTCATTTTGATAATCTGTTAGCATGTCTAATTTCTGTATACTGTTTATTGTAAAATTCTGAGGTTTTGTCCGTCACTACCTCTCAGGCCATAGTTTGGGTTTGTTACTTCTGATTTGGTGTACTCACGTTACCCCCTGCATCTTGTGTGCAGATCCAGGTACACCGGGACCCGGTAGTGGATATTGAGCAGCTGTCAGAGTTTTCATTGGAGTTGTCGAGGTAGAAGCTGGCGATCGCGACCTCGTCTTCTCGTCATTATTCCACCTGTTGCACTTATCTTGAGACTATGTTGTCTATTTCTTCATTTCTCTATTTTATGATATAACATCTCATGACTGAGTGACATCGGGATCCGGGGTTGGAAATTTTAAATTTTTGTTTCAAATGTTGTTTTTAAACCTCAAACTCTTAGTATTATTAATAATCTCATTTAAAATTGTGTTTTTTTTTTACTGGAAATTGAATTTAGCTTAGATAAAAGGGGCGGCTTTCCTGGTTCCACGACAGGCGCCATCACGACTCCGAAATCAGGTCGTGACATTTTTATCTCCTATAGGCATGATATCTAAGTCGTATGTGGGCAGAATTTTAAGCAACTTGCCAGGAAAGTTATTATTCAAACAGATAGAATCCTATAGACATATGCATGTATGTTACAAAATATGCACGAATCCTATAGACATGATTTCTAATGCAAGGGTCTATAAACAGGACTTCTAGTTATGCGAATTTTACAAGTACATAACTAAACAATCAAGAAATTCCTATAGGCAGGATCTCTAAACAAGTAATAGCAATCACACAACTTGATCAACATAATTAAACCTATAAGCAGGATTTCTACCCAAATTTAACAAAAATAAAAGGAAACCCCCCCACTTTCACTAATCAACCCCAAATATGTTATTATAGAAATTATTACAACCCAGAATGAATAAGTTGCATAATAGAATCCATTACACTATAGGGAGTCTTCATAGGCCTAATATAAACCTGGGGAACCAAACCTTCCAACAGAACAACTTTGGAGCACATCATAGGGATTCATAGCACATTAGAACCAGGTTTTCAGTGTGTCAAAGTTCCCAAGGGCCTCAGGGGACCCAGGGCAATGCTCATACCAGAATCACATTCAGAAGATAGTTCAAGAGATTGGAAAACCAATCCCCAGTGTGTCAGAGTTCAAAGGAGTCTCAAGTAGACCCTAGGCAGTGCTCACACTGAAGTGGTTGGGACCCTAAATGACTAAGAGTAGGGTTTTTTTTAAAAAAGTCAGTACATAAAAGGATAAGGGGCAGGTTTCACAATAGTTGGATTTCAGAAGAAACAGGATTCAGAACATAGAGTTGCAGGCATAACTGCACCAAGAAGACAAACAGAATTCATGCTCAAACACATAACTCAAATAAATTGAAGTCTAGTGAAGTAACATATTTAGACTAGTACTTATCATAGAAGTAGTTAGGCAAAACAATTGAGTTGGTCAGATACATGAAATAAACAGACAGGGAAGGGAAATTAAGCAACAAATTGACTGATTACATGTTCATAGTGTGCAAAGTTCAGAATATGTATATAATTAACAAATAGTGCATGAAACAAATTGAACCTTAGACTAACCTATGAGAGGATTCATATTATTCGAAATAACTTAGTCTTAAGTTAACAGTGTTACTAAATGAGTTCATATAATCATGTGAAAGACATAATTGATACAGGCTAGTCAAGCAAAGTGTAAAGAATGAAATTGCAAAGGTTAGGGCATACCAGTTAATGGAGAAAGTAAACAGGAAGATGAAATCAATTGGAATCCAAGAGTCTAGCGTTGACTTTCAGCCGGCTAGACAATGCAGCAAATCAGAGTGATAGAAAGAACTCAAGTGTGTGTAAGTGTAGGTTTGTAAGAGTGAGCTTAGTCTCAGCATGTCTTTTAAAATCGGAACAATGAAAGGTTTATATAGCACATAGTAGAGTAAAACCAAATAAGGCAGGAGAATCAATTGCACAAAAATAAGGCATGCAACATCAAGTAATCAATCAATTAGGGCTAACGGGAATAAATTGACAGTAAGAGTAACTTAAATTAAGGGGCATATTTGATGGAGTAAATCAGTAGATAAGATTGAGGCTAAATAAGGTAAGTAGTAAATCCAGAAATCAATTATAGGTCAGTTAAAATAATCAAAACCCAGAAAGCAAGCCAGCAGCATGAATTAAGGGAAGTAGTAACAATTACAAACCACATATAAGGAAAGAATAGGTAAAAATTTATCAAGGAGATATCAGTTTTAAAAGGAAAGCTGTCACGACCCAAATCGATGGGCCGCGACGGGCACCCGGTACCTTACTCAACCGAGCACCAACATAACATATCCTTCTTATTACATCATCATATACATGTGACATACGAGCCTAATAGGCCAACATAATCATTTATAAACTCAAAACATAGGCCGACAAGGCCGTACAATCTTTCACGTATACACATATGTCTACAAGCCTCTAAGAGTACATAAATATCGTAAAGGTCGGGACAGAGTCCCGCCATACCAAACAATACACGTCTAAATCATACTAACCAAACAAGCGACTCCGAAGCAAATGGAGCGCACCAACATCTTCCGCTAAGCTGATAGCCTACTTGGAGGGCTCTCGACCTGTCTATCGGGACCTGCGGGCATGAAACGCAGCGTCCCCAGGCAAAAGGGACGTCAGTACGAATAATGTACCGAGTATGTAAGGCACATAAATAAGTACATAAGAAACATGTAAACAAATATAGAGTACATGAATCAACCTGTAAGTCTGAATAACTTTGTAAATAATAAATCACTTTTAGCAGCATGCATATGCGTGTGAATGTCATGTTGTGCATAGGTATATGTTTCATAACATCATTAGCCTTTGAGGGCATCCCATCATATAATATCGGCCACTGTGGGCAAAATCATCATCGTATACCAGCTGATCAGGTGGTGGTGCGTATATAACGCCATAACCTTTTCCATATCCCATATACATATATATACATACATATATACGCGTATAGAACGCCGTTTGAATATACATACATATATACGCGTATATAACACCGTTTGAATCATATTTTAGCCATTGTGGGCAACATCATCATCATATACCAGTCGATCAGGTGGTGGTGCGTATATAACGCCGTAACCTTTTCCCATATCCCATATACATATATTTACATATATACGCGTATATAACGCCATCTGGTCATGGGTCAATGCACATGTATGAAATGCATGAAAAGTATGTAATAATCTCAATATTCCTTCCGGATAATTTTTTCAACTGCGTATTATTCTGAGACCCATGAACATAAAATAATAATAATTATCATGGGGAATCAAGAATATAGACACCCCTACTATTTCTATGAATAGAGTAATTTATAGAAACTGTGCATTTGCTCGTTTCTTCAGTATAACTTGGACCATGCCAAAAGAAAGAAGGGATAGCCTTAACATACCTGGAGTAGAGAAAACTCCGTATAATATTCCGTTGGAAACTTTCGTGGATTGAACTTAGAAACCCAAAAATCTGATTAAGCTTCTGCTTCTTGAAACTGTTGAACGATTTAGCTTCTGTTCTTTTTTTAAATTCTTGAATGAACTTTAGCTTCTGCTTCTTTGAACAAATTGAACGAAAATAGGCTTATTCTCCTTGAAGCCTTTGAACTAGGAAAGGTGGAGTATGTTTCTTGTTTGGATTTGGACGCTCTTGGTTCTGTTTTGTCCAAGATGAATGGAATAAGACCAATTTTCTTATTAAATTCAAGTAATTCCTAGGTAGCCACCTAGGACTTTTATGACTACTTTAGTCATTTTCTTGATTTGTGGCTTTTTGCCACGTTTTAGAGGGGTAATTTATAAATTTTTATCTACTTATTAGTTAACTGAGTAATGTCTCATTATCCGATAATTAACCAATTACTCGTGTAATTAAGAAAATTATCTCAAATTACCTAAAAGTACTACTCCTTTTTAATATACTTTATATATCATATTATCACGGCCATATGGTACCTTGTATGGTACTAGTCCATAATTATCGGGTAGTATCACTCGATCCGTATTTTATCCCAAATTGGCCACTTTCAATGAAACTCGTTTTCTTTAATTTGTGCACCCTTTATCCTTCATGACACGTACTTATCGCTTGTTATAAATAGCATAATACTTATAATCTCCAAATAATCTTTTTCTTGGACTGATGTCAATTACCTTACAACAAATTCAACGTACAATACTACATGGTACAACATCATCGTAATTTAATACTACGGGATAAAATACCGATGTAATATTGCAGGGCGTAACAAAAGCACAATTTTTGAACCCTAATTAAGTAAGTAAATAAGTTAATCAACTAATTGACAGAGCCACAATAAATATTATAACCAACAGTCAAGTAATGAAAAAGGTGTAAAGAAATAGAGATGAAACTCAAGTAAAAGAAATCGGTCAAACAGTAAAGAAGAAAACCAGAGTTGAACATTTAAACGTTTTGAACATTTTTGCAGAAACCTCTTGAAAAATCGAAACCCTAACTTTTAGGGAAAATAAAATTGGTCAATAATAGTAGTAAAAATGGAAGAATCTTAAAGGGAAAATACTAAACAAACGCAAAACATTATAGATCTAAAGAGATCTGAACTAATTTAGCCAAAAGTAGTTAGGTTTGTACAAAGTAAACAGAGGTAGAAAAAATCGAGTTTTGAACAAGAGATTTGAAGCCATGAAAACACAAAAATAATAATACTCACAGATATGGGGGTGAATACGGACATATTAATCGAGAACATGAGGGGTTTGAGCCAAATCTGGCTCAAGATTCTTGAGATTCCATTAAGTAATATGAAAATCGGACAACCAGTAGTGATAGGAGGTCGGATAATGCTTAGAATTGAATAAGTAACCCATGAATCAAAGGGGTTTTAGTGATGATGGGATAGGGTTAGGAGGAGGGTGAGAGAGAGAAGAGAGGAGGAAAGGGAATTGAAGGGCGACAGATTTGTGTAAATGAGAGTAGGGTTTAGGTCGTTAGTTAATTAAAAAAGGAAGGTTTGTTCTGGTCCGTTGATCTTTTGAGATCATCGACCATGATTAGATGTAGGATGGGGTGGGTTATGGACTGTTAAGGTAATTGGGTTTGGGTTATGGGTATTGGGCTGAGTCCGAAAATCAATTTAAGAGAGGCTATTTGTTAAATACCTAATTAATTTGATAAAGTAATTTATAGAAATAGCTAATAAATGATAAAAAATGATATTTTTGTATGAAAATATTTTAAAATAATTACTTAATATTATAAAAATATAAGAGGTCATTTTCGTGTAAAATCAAGTAACTATGCACACATGGGCTATTATTGCAAAGTTATTGCAATTATAACCTACAAATGTAAATATAATTATGCATAAAATAATTAAAGCTTAATATAAATATATGTGATAAAATTGAGCAATAAAGTTATTGTAAAATTATTTGTGATGCAATATGTAATTATTTGGACAATATAATAATGGAATAAATTAATTAAAAATTCTTTTAAAATTATAGAAAATTATGGAAAATATTAATTGATGCGCATGCATTCT
Source organism: Nicotiana knightiana (assembly GCA_005239525.1). Lineage (NCBI taxonomy): Eukaryota > Viridiplantae > Streptophyta > Magnoliopsida > Solanales > Solanaceae > Nicotiana > Nicotiana knightiana. Next base: position 49,140 of record ML422575.1, read on the forward strand.
TTTGAAGGTATATATGCAGTTTAAAAATAATATAGGGAAAAATTGGGTATCAACAGGAGACAACATATAGAGCGCCTCACCTCGGAGAAGGACACACTTCGGGCCCAACTGGCATCGACCGAAAGCCAGCTTCATTCTGTGAAGGAGGAGAACTCAGACCGAGATCGGAAGGTTGAGGAGCTCCAGGCTAAGCTGGCCTCCAATATTTCTAAGACTAAGCATGAGGTAGAGGAACTTGTGACCTCTTACCGAGCCGATGTCGAGGCTGCCAATCTTTGGGCACAAGAGATCTCTTCTGCAGCTGAGATTAGATTGTCTTGCGCAGTTGACCATGCTAGGAGGCAGTCTCGGAGAGAGGCTCTCGAAGAAATACACACCCGTGGCTTCGACCTCTCTGCTGATATTAAAGACGCCAAAGTTTTGGAAGCCGAGGCCGCATCTTTTCTTTCCGATTAAGAGGAATCAACCAGCGAGTCCGAGAGCGGAGAGGGCGATGATGAAGCCGTTGAAGAAGAGGCTCCCGAAGAGGTGGCTCCCGGGGTAGACTAGTTCCTTAGGATTTTTTCCTTTTCTCTTTTTTTATCTTTTTTGTATAAGGCCTTGAACGACCTTTTGTACAACCTATTCGATATATAATAGAAAACTTTTCTTGGATGCCTTCATATGTTTATTTGATTTCGTTGGAAATTTTTATTGTTGCAGTTCAACTCGTGATTGGAGTAAGCCCTTAAGCTTTTCGATTTCACGAAGGCAAGTCCCCGAGTTTGAAACTCATTCGATACCGTGTCTCGGGGGTGACTGTTGAGTATTTCGAGCTCACCGCTATATACCCTTTAGGTGAATCTTCGAGTTGTAGTTAACATTTGTTTGAGCTCGGAATAGCTAAACCCTTGGTTTCGAGGGAGGTCTCGAACTCTAATTTTATTGACCCTTAGTCTTATTAGATCGCCCCTTAGGCTCTTTATATTGTCCCTTAGGATCTTTAGATCGGTCCTTAGGCTCTTTAAGTTGGGCCAATTCGGCCTCTAAAAACGGGTATCATTTTTCCCTTTTGGGTACCCATTGGGTTTTTCGAGGGCCCCAATAATTGGAACCTTATTTTCTCTTAACTTGTTTGTGTTAAGATAATTTGATACCTCTTGAGTTTTTTTTCGAAGGCTGATATTATCGAAGCTTTTAAATTATTTGAGGGCTGATTTTATCGAAGCCCTTTTTTATTTGCTTTGCCGAGGGTAGCCTTATTTAACCATTTTTTCAAAGTATTTGAAGGCCTTTAGTTTATGGCGGAATTCGGACGTCTCCGAGACGCATTATTTCGGCCGTAGCCTTTTATGTGACCGTAGTCTTTAATATGGCGGTAGCCTTCGGGTATGTCTCTTGGAATTGTTTCCCGATAACATTTCAAACTTGTTCGAAATGTTAGTGCCCGAGTGTGATGGCCTTGGCCTATATATCGAGGGGTGCATCTTTGAGTTCTTTATGATTTCAAACCAAAATAGCTTGAGTGTGCAGTCCCCGAGTGTTCGGTGTATGCTTGCACTTGGCCCTTGAGCCATTTTTCACAAGTGTTATTTTTGCGCAATAGATCAGAATCGTATGACTCATATAGTAGGAAATTTACTTCAAAACATGAGGTGTTTGAGAAAAGAGAATGCTTCTTTGAATAATTCATGCGTACATGTTTTGTTGTCGGGACTCGGCTAATCTATATGGGCACGGTTCATTCGACCGTTTGGCCCATTACAAAATTTTTCCTATCGATACCCATAACATCCGAGGGTGATGCCCCCTAGCATTCGAGGTTGATTGCAAAGAAAACTTGGATACTATTGAATTATCCTCAGGCAGCACATAGTTATTTCCTCGTTAAAAACCTCGCCGAAAAAATCCATTTGGGATAAAAATCAGTCTAAGGGAAAAAGAGTGCAACACGTACTTTAAAACCTGAGGTCTCGATTTCTTGGATCGGATTCCTGCAATAAATTAGTTTTAAATATTTAAGTAAATAAAAGAAAAATAAAGTCATACCCTAGCAATAGTACCGCTTGAGGAGTGATATGTTCCAGTTATTCGACAATGGTTCGCCGTTCATTGTTCCAAGCTTGTAAGATCCTTTCCCGACTATGTCGAGGATTTGATAGGTTCCTTCCCAGTTAGCACGGAGTTTCCCTTCATTAGGGTCTCGAGTATTGATGTTGACTTTTCTTAAGACTAAGTCCCTCGTTTTGAAGTGTCGAAGATTGGTTCTTCTGTTGTAATATCTCTCGATTCGTTGCTTTTGTGCGACCATTCGAACGAGTGCCGCTTCTCGTCTTTCATCTAACAACTCGAGACTAATATTCATGGCCTCGTGGTTTGATTCCTCCATTTCAGGTCGAAACCTGGCACTGGGCTCCCCGACTTCGACCGGTATCAAGGCTCGAAGCCATATACTAAAGAAGATGGAGTTGCTCCGGTACTGGACTTCGATGTAGTCCGATATGCCCATAGAACCTCGGGCAATTTTTCTCTCCACTTCCCTTTGGCTTCGTTTAGCCTTTTCTTCAAGTTTTGGATGATAGTCTTATTCGTTGATTCGGCATGTCCGTTCCCACTAGGGTGATGCGGCGTTGATAGTATCCTCTTTATTTTGTGGTCTTCGAGGAATTTTGTTACTTTACTGCCGACGAATTGTTTGCCATTATCACACACTATTTATGCTGTTATCCTGAATCAGCATGCAGTGTGATCCCATATAAAATCGATCACTTCCTTTTCTCTTACTTTTTAAAGGCCTATGCTTCAACCCATTTAGAGAAATAGTTAGTCATAAACAATATAAACTTAGTCTTACCTGGGGCCGATGGTAGAGGACCGACGATGTCCATTTCCCATTTCATGAATGGCCATGGGGATAGGACCGAGTGAAGTTGTTCACCGGGCTGGTGGATCATCGGTGCGAATCTTTGACATTTGTCGCATCTTCGAACGAACTCCTTAGAGTCTTTTTCCATGCTATCCCAATAGTATCCTGCTCTGATGACCTTTCGAACTAGTGACTCGGTACCCGAATGGTTTCCACAAGTGCCTTCGTGGATTTCCCGCAGAACATAATCAGTATCTTCCGGTCCCAAGCATACCGCCAATGGACCATCAAACGTTCTCCTGTATAACGTTTCATCTTCGTCTAATGTGAATCGAGCGACTTTAGTCTGTAAGGTCCTCGATTCTTTAGGATCCGATGGTAGCTTCCCGTTCTTCAAGTATTCGATGTATTTGTTTCTCCAGTCCTAGGTTAAGCTTGTAGAATTAATTTCAGCATGCCCTTCCTCGGTTAGATCTCGAGAGTTGGACGCCAGTCCCCGAGTTGATCTCATCTTCGTCGACCGATGACCCTAGATTGGCAAGTGCATCGGCCTCGGTATTTTTTTCTCGAGGTACATGCTGTAGAGTCCACTCTTTGAAGCGGTGCAGGGTCACTTGCAATTTATCTAAGTACCTCTGCATCCTGTCGTCTCGAACTTTGAAGGTTTCGTTTACCTAGTTAACTACCAGTAGGGAGTCACATTTAGATTCAATGACTTCCTCTCCCAAGCTTTTAGCTAGTTCGAGACCTGCAATCATAGCCTCATACTCGGCTTCATTGTTAGTCAGTTTGGCAGTCTTAACTGATTGTCTAATAACATTGCCCGTAGGCAGATTCAAAACAATACCGAGCCCGGACCCTTTCACATTCGAGGCACCGTCCGTGAAGAGGGTCCATACCCCTGATGATGTACCCGATTTCAGCAGAAGTTCCTTTTCCACTTCGGGTACGAGGGTCGGTGAAAAGCATGCCACGAAGTCTGCTAATATTTGGGACTTGATGGTTGTTCGGGGTTGATATTCGATATCGTACCCGCCAAGTTTGACGTCCCATTTGGCCAATCGGCAAGATAATTCGGGCTTGTGCAAAACGTTTCGAAGGGGATAATTGGTGATTACACATATGGGATGACACTGAAAATATGGCTTTAATTTTCTAGATATGCATATTAGTGCTAGCACTAATTTTTCTAGGTGTGGCTACCTAGTTTCGGCATCTCCTAAGGTTCGACACACGTAATAAAGTGGAAACTGCGTATCTTGTTCTTCTCGAACTAATACACCACTTATCGCTATCTCGGACACTGGCAAGTATAGGTATAGCTTCTCATCTTCCTTCGGAGTGTGGAGCAAAGTTGGGCTCGATAGGTATCATTTCAATTCCTCCAGTGCTTGCTGACATTTCGGGGTCCATGTAAAATCATTTTTCTTTTTGAGTAAGGAAAAGAACCCGTGGCTTCGATCTGATGACCTCGAAATGAACCGGCTTAGGGAAGCTATCTGTCCAGTTAGCCTCTGAACGGATTTCACGCTGTCCACGACGGTGATGCCCTCTATGGCCTTAATCTTATTGGGGTTGATCTCAATTCCCCGATTTGACACCATGAAGCCGAGGAATTTTCCCGAGCCGACCCGAAAGCACACTTTTCAGGGTTAAGCTTTATGTTGTATTTCCTCAAGATTTCGAATATCTCCTGCAGATGAGTCAAATGGTCCTCTGTGCACAGGGACTTGACTAACATATCGTCAATGTAAACTTCCACTGATTTACCTATTTGTTCTTCGAGCATCTTGTTAACTAGGCGTTGATATGTAGCTCCCGCATTTTTTTAGCCCGAAGGGCATTACATTATAACAATAAGTTCCATACTTAGTGATAAAAGAAGTCTTTTTCTGGTCTATTGGGTCCATCTAGATTTGATTGTACCCAGAATAGGCATCGAGAAAGGTAAGTTGTCACGACCCAAACTGGAGGATAATGACTAGCACCCGAACCATACTTGCCGAGCACCAACGTACATTTTATCTAACCTTCTTTATTATCTATAAGGGCCGACAAGATCAATATAAATGGAAGGTATGGATCATGAAAAATAAACAACAAAAGATAATGGCATGAACATACATCACATGGGATGACAAGACTACTAAGAAACTACATATAAGGTACGAGCTACAACGCTGCCATGAAAGACTATACAACAAAAATTAGCAAACAAGGCATACCAACTATACATGAGTCGACACTTGTCTATGAGCCTCTAAACGAGCATAAGTGATATAACATTGCCGGAATAGGCCCCGACATACCCATAATATCTATAAAAAAAATGCATACCAAGACCACGGCAAGTCCGGAGAAGGGATCTTGCCAATAACCGCTGAACTGGGAAGTCTACTGTGGTGGGGGAGCTGCATCTACCTATCTATCAAGACCTGCAACATGACATGTAGCGTCCACAAATAAAAAGGACGTCAGTGCGAATAAAGTACTTTGTATGTAAGTCAGGAAAGCATAAGTAAGAACAGTAATATAAACGGAGATAAAATATATACAACCTCTAACATTTGGGTACCTCTGAAGGCTACTGACATGAAATACGTGATACATACATATATATACATAAACTTTTAAAACATACACCTCTGTGGGTAACATCACCATCATATCGTACCCGACCGTAATAGGTTCGGTAAAACGTACCCGACCACGTGGATCTCGATAAAACCCAACTAACTAATGGTTGCACAATAGGTGCCGTACCCGACCGACTATAGCGCGGCTCGGTAGAGTAAAATAGATATATATAATATGCATGTATGACTCATTGGAATCATATTCTGAACCTTTCAGAGTGACGTAAGGTCGATATTCTCCGTACACATTATTAGGACTAACTCTTCATCAAGAATCTTATAAGAATCAGGAAGTACCAACAACATTGATAACATAAGAATAAGAGAAGCAACCTCAACATCAATTGTTCCATAAGAAGGGAAACAATGTAAGTACTGCTAGCTTCTAAGAGTAGAGTATCTTTGGAAGCTCGTTCATTGTATTATGTATAATCGGAGTCATGCAAAAGAAGGAAAAGTATAGCCTCACATACCTTGTATATATACTGTCCAACCTCAAGATATGCAAATTTCACGACTCCTTAATTTACTATAAGAAAAACGACACTATCGTTATCGTTTAAGCGTCGTAACTATTACGTATCGGCCATAACATATTTTACGATGAAACGGACATCACCTACCCTATATATATGACTTCACACATGTCAAAACAATCACCAAACAGCTCAAACAACATCAACAATAATCATATTGAGCCTCCCAAAACAGTCCACACAACCTAATCACTTCATACATAAGACGACCACCGTAGTAGTGTCAAACAACCCGAAAATGTTATGACGAACAACCAGTCTACCACGCTACATCTATATGGTGTTTCCCCACACCGTTCCTCCTCCAAAACTCCACAAAACTGTAGTAAAACACGCATCCAAACATCAACACAAAACAGTCCGCTACAAGTGAATAACTCAAACTCACAGCTTCCGATCACCGTCCCGTGAGTTCTTACAAGTATAGAACGAATTAACATGAATTTACAGCAGAAAAAATGGATGAAATAGAGCACTAATCTTACCTTACTTGTTGGATAACTCAACCATTATCTTGGTTCTTCAAACTCTAGGTTTTACCCCCAATTAGAACTTGAAAGAGAGAGAAAATCAATTAGGGTTATATTGCAGGAGATAAGCCTTTAAATGGGCTCTTTGGCCGACCCGAAATTGCCTATTTTTGGGCTCTCATTTAACCAAGTAGGTGACACACCTACTTGTCACCTAGCATCCTGTACAGTCTCGCAACAATGCCTATATCTCTCTACTCCGATGTCGTATTGATAAACAGTTTAATGCCTTGGAAAATAGACTCATAGATCTTTAATTTGGTGGGTATATCACCCCTTAATTCCAAGTAAATTGGGAAAAACTATTAGTAACATTTGACCTAAAGTTTAAATAAAATTATGAACATAAGTTGCGACACTTTTTGTCGACTTTTGTTTCATAACTCGTTTGACTTCAAGACTTATGGTAAGGATATTATATGATTCAAATACCTTAAAACACAACCTCTTGAGAATATTAATAACCCTTAGGGTTACCCAAAAATATGGATTACTACATCCTTGATTCGTTTAACTTCTAATACTTTTTAATCACCCTTATACACTCTTGTATCATTTAAGACCAATAGCATTAACTTATTATCATCTCAAATACAATCTCTTCTCATATTTACGTCGACTAAATTATGGCATGAACCAACATACGTTAATATGGGTTGTAAAACCCTCCCCCTCTTAGTAACATTCGTCCTCGAATGTAAGGGTTTATGGGGAGCCTAACTCATCGTGGATTCCAACGGAAATTTCCGGCTGAGTTTCCCCTACAAAATGGATACTAGCCAAAATTGCAAGAAGTTAAACCCAACATATAGTTTCAAAAGGCTATACCAAGCATTATGGATATGTACCTTATCTATATATCACCATTTTGTATTAAGGATGAGTATTCTCAAGCTACTACTTACCTCATAGAGCCATTTCACCTTCTAATGCGTCCTGCGTCCCCCCGACATCCTCGTTATCTTGAATCTGGAACAAGTAAGGGTATTTAGACTTCATCTCTTTTTCTGCTTCCCATGTAATTTCTTTCCTGTTCTTGTTCCTCCACAATACTTTGACAGAAGCTACATTCTTTGTTCTCAGCTTGCGGACTTGTCGATCTAATATAGCCACTGGAACTTCTTCATATGATAGATCCTCTGTAACTTGTAAATATTTGATAGGGACGATCCGAGAAGGGTCTCCAATACATTTCCTCAACATAGATACATGGAATACCGGGTGGACAAATTCTAATTCGGATGGCAATTCTAACTCATAAGCAACCTGTCCAATTCGTCGAAGAATTTTTTACGGACCGATATACCGCGGACTCAGCTTACCCTTCATCCCAAAATGCATAACACCCTTCATTGGCGAGATCCTCAGGAAAATCCAATCACCAACCTCAAACTCCAGATCAAGACGTCGGACATCAGAATAAGACTTTTGCCAGCTTTGCGCCGTCCTCAGCCGCTCTTGTATCAGTTTCACCTTCTCAATGGCTTGGTGAATCAAATCTGGACCATATAGTTCTGTTTCACCAACTTCGAACCATCCAAGTGGTGATCTACATCTCCTCCCGTATAGTGCCTCGTACGGGACCATTTTAATACTGGAATGGTAGCTATTATTGTAGGCAAATTCTATGAGTGGAAGATGGTCATCCCAATTCCCCTTGTAATCTAGAACACATACTCGTAGCATATCTTCAAGTGTTTGAATGGTACGTTCAGCCTGTCTGTCAGCTTGTGGATGGAATGCAGTGCTGAGATTCACTTGTGTGCCTAAACCTTTATGAAAAGATCTTCCAAAGTTAGCCGCAAATTACGATCCTCAGTCTGATATAATAGATACTGGCACACCATGAAGCCTAACAATCTCCTTGATATACAACTTCGCATAATCTTCAGATGTGTAAGTTGTCTTCACTGGCAGAAAATGGGCACATTTTGTAAGTCGGTCAACTATCACCATATGGAGTCAAACTTATGATAAGAGCGAGGTAATCCAATAATGAAGTCCATATTAATCACCTCCCATTTCCAGGTCGGAATCTCTATATTCTGAAGCAATCCACTGGGTTTCTGATGTTCATTTTTTACTTGTTGACAATTAGGACACTGGGCTACAAATTCTGCAATAGACTTCTTCATGTTATCCCACCAATACTGCTCCTTAACATCATGATACATCTTTGTCGATCCGGGATGGATGGAATATCGGGATTGATGAATCTCAATCATAATCTTCTCTCTCAACCCTGCCACATTCGGCACACATAACCGGCCCTAGTATCTCAATTCCCCATCTTCTCCGATCTCAAAAGCCGTAATTTTACATTGTTGAATGCTCTTTCTCAATCGTACTAAGGTAGGATTTTCATATTGTCGTGCTTTTACCTCGGCTACCAAAGATGATTCTGATGTATTCTGTACAGTAACCCCTCCGTCATCAGAGTCTAACCATCTAATTCTCATATTGGCTAGCTGATGAAGCTCTTTAGTCAGCCCCTGTCTACCTGCCTCAATGTGTACTAAGCTTCCCATTGACTTACGACTGAGAGCATCTTCCACATCATTGGCTTTATTGGGATGGTACAATATCTCGACATCATAATCTTTCAGTAATTCAAGCCACCTACGCTGCCTCAAATTCAACCCCTTCTGCTTGAAGATGTATTGTAAACTCTTGTGATCTGTGTAGATGTCAACATGGACGTCGTATAAGTAGTTCCGCCATATCTTCAAAGCATATATTACTGCATCCAATTCCAAATCCCGGGTCGGGTAATTCTTTTCATGCTTCTTCAATTGTCTTGATGCATAAGAAATCACTTTCCCATGTTGCATCAATACGCACCCCAAATCTATACCTGAGGCATCACAATATACCACATAACCTTTTGTTCCTTCTGGGAGAGCGAGCACTGGCGCTAATGTCAATCGATTCTTTAAATCCTGAAAACTTTGTTCACAAGCGTCAGACCACTGGAATTTAGTAGCTTTCTATGTTAACTTAGTCAATGGTGCTGATATAGAGGAAAACCCTTCTACAAATCGCCTATAATATCCTGCTAGCCCCAGGAAGCTACGGACTTCTGATGGTGTTGTAGGTCTCGGCCAATTCTTTAATGCATCGATCTTTTGAGTGTCTACACTAATACCCTCATCAGATATCACATGGCCAAGGAAGGCTACTGAGTTCAGCCAGAATTCACATTTGGAGATCTTAGCATATAACTTATGATCCTGAAGCGTCTGTAATACTATCCGCAAGTGGCCCGCATGTTCCGCCTCCGAACGTGAATACACCAAAATGTCATCAATGAATACGATCACGAACACATCAAGATAGGGCCTGAATACAGTATTCATGATATCCATAAAAGCTTTTGGGGCATTTGTTAGTCCGAACGACATCAGCAAGAACTCAAAGTGACCATATCTTGTCCGGAAGGCCGTCTTTGGAATATCCTTCTCCTTAAC